>LNAC01000123.1:3304104-3334180 GCA_002007465.1 Ailurus styani
GGGAGGGGGAGGGGAGGAGGGAGGGAAGGAGGGGGGACTGAGGGGAGAAGGAGGGTGGAGGAGGAGGAGGAGGAGAGAAGAAGAAGAAAATAGGTAAGAGAATATTTGGGTTAAAAAAATCACATATTAGATTCTGGTTTTTGGGCGTCCAGACAAGCAAACTGGGTGCAGAGAGGTAAACATACGACCTGTGTGGCAGTTCCCCAACCGAGAAGCAAGACCTCCTTCTCCCTGCTGACTTAATCTTGAGTCGACTGTCCTGGGTTGGTAAGAACCACACTCCCAAACACCCAAATTTCAGTCCTCCTCAGACAGAATGATGGATGTTCCATTCACATCATTATAACACCCGTTTCCCTTGCACAGACTAGACTGTTTAAATCTTCTGGAACCAGGGATATTCCCTTTTCTATTTCCATGACTTTAGAGGATCAGACTGGAGAATAACAGCAACAAGCACTCACGTTAACTAGTCGTTCTAAGCGCCGCAATAAGCATTTAAGAACGACACCCCACTTAACCCTTGTAGATGAGTGACCGGAAACTTCCACCTGTTCTAGCAGATCACTACGGAAAGACAATGAGGTTATGGGTGTATGTGGGAAAGCAGATTTTTGAGGGCTGTGTCTTCCACTGCCAGGATACGCGTGTGGTGGGGAGGGAGCTAGAAGGATGCCTGAAGATTATCTGTTACCCGTGGGAAGGCTGGAGCCCAGAGAGGGAAAGGGCTTTGCTCCACGTAACACAGTAAGTGAGGGGCCAGGCACCTGAACTCAGGTGTCCAACCTTGTGGTCTACCTTCTGCTTTCCAACAAACTTCACAGAATTATCAGAAAGCAACTAACAACACACGTTATGTAAGGCAAAGGCATTAAAGAAGCTATACAAAGCATTTTCCCCCCTTTTTTGTAAATGAGAAGTCCCCATCTCAAACCAGAAACTGTCTCCAGGGATAAAAGTCCCCACGGGGAGGAAGAGCAGCACCGAGTGCAGACAAGAACCCAGAAACGCGTGCTGGCTTCTGGGCCCAGGAAGCACCAGGCATCGGGAGGGGCTGGGACCGCGGCAAAGCACGCGTCCCTTTGGAAAAGTCTGCAGTGACGCGCTCCAGCTGCCTGTCACCCTGGGGGAATACAGTGCCAACACTGCCAGGTCTTTGGAGTTGTCAGAATAAGCCAGAAATCTGGCTCTTATGTTTTAAAAAATGCAATAACCTGACTTAAACGTTGCACACACACACCCCCCCCAAGAAAAAAGCAAAGCAAGGTGTAAGACATAACTTTTGCAATCTCTGGAGCACACAGGGTTGCCAGGAGGGGGCAGCTCAAGGCAAAGGGGAGGGGGAGGAGCAGACAGCAGGGTACGCACATGTCAGGCCCCGTCTGCTCACAGCTCCTTTCGGACAAGGTCCTCTCAGCCTTGACCGCAGAGCTATAAGTGATGTGCTCCCTGTGTTCTCCTCCCTAAATTCATCTCCTTCGTCGTTCCGTTGCTCCCGCCAGCGCACCAAACTCACTCCCCCACAGCACCCTTATAGAGTCAACGTTTGTGTTTTTCCCCTAACACATATTAGGGGGAAACCCTAAGCCCTAACCCCTCCTGGGAGGCAGTTAGGTTTAGATGCGGTCGTGATGATGGAGCCCCCGTGACGGGGTTAGTGTCTTAGAGGAAGAGGAAGAGACCCCGGGGCTCCATCTCTCTGGTGAGAAGGCAGCTGTCTATGAGCCCAGGACACAGTCCCCACCAGGCCATGCATCTGCCGGCCCCAGCCCCGTGATCTTGCACTTCCGACACGCAGAACTTGGAGACAGCAAGGTCTGTGGTTTAAGCCCCCGGGCTGTGGTGGTCCCCAGCGGACTCACACAGACACCTCTGGCCCTGGGGCGTCGTCCACCCGCAGCCTCGCAGGGCAGGCTCCCCATCACTTACTCCTTCAGGCCCCTAAGATCTCAGATCAAGTGTCACCTTCACAAGTGGGCCCCCACTGCGGGGCCCCCACACTACATGCCTCGGCTGTAAAAAGGCTTGCCTGCCACCGCTTCCCGTCACCTCTACCCGTCCCTGAACTCGCTCGACCTGCTGACGTGCTGGAGCACTTCCTATCCTTCTTGTTTATCTCTCATCTGTCTCTCCCCAGGACGACGTCAAGGCGCGGAAGCAGAGACGGGCACGTCTTTTTCATTTCTGAATCTGCAGTGCTTAGACTCGCGTAGATCAGTATCTCATTTGTAGCTGTTGGAAGAAAGGGAAGAAACAAAGAAGAATGAATGGGAAGAAGGAAGGAAGGGAACAGAAGGAGGGAGGGGAGGAGAAAGGGAGGGAAGAAGAAAAGGAAGAGGAAAGAAGGTTGGAGGGAGGGAGGGAAGGTGGGAAGAAAGGAGGGGTGAAGGAAGGAAGGATGGGCGGAAGACAGAAAGAGGGGCAGTAAAAAACAGACTAAAGAAAGACACAAGAGAGGGAGAAAGAGGAGGAGGAAGGGGACACTGAGCCGGGCACCTACAGCTGCCTGGAATCCTGTTTCGTGGTCAGACAGAACCCGAGTTCGACTCACACCCGCCCTGCTCCCATCTGGGGCATCGGAGACTTAGCACTTAAGACCTCCCAGTCTCCGTGCCCCTGAGCAAAAGAACACACTAATACTGACCTCATGGGGTTTGTTCTAAAGATGAAAAGAGCTACCCTGTGAGAAAAAAGATCGGCTTCATAAAGGTGCGTTTCCTGGAATAAGGCTCATCCTCGTCAGGAAAGCTGGTGGGAAGACAGCTGTGCTTTCCTGGCGGAGGGAGCCCAGGCAATCCGCATATGGCTCAGGCGCTTGTCAGTCTCTGCCTGAGGTCTGCAGGGTAATTAAAGGCACAGTAGGCAGGTGTCATTAACTTGTTAACCTGAAATTTTCTCCCCACCCCCACCCGCACTGGAAGAGAGACTGCAAATGAGTTCAGATGAACCAGGGCTGACTTAGATAGTTCCTTCCAATTATTCTCCCTGGAGCCCTGTGCGTTTGTTGGGCTCGTCATTAAAATTCAGAGGCTGCACTGCACAAATCCACAACACCCCTCTTAGAAGACCACACAGTAGATGCCCGTCCCCTGAAAAACTCACGGCTCCCCACAGGGGATCCCTGACCTCCAAACCGCGGGGTGCCCTCCATCCCAGCTCCCTGCTGCACAGAATGCTTTCATACTTCCAGCTAAATTGCCCCAGGTATGCAGTTGGGTCTTCTGAGTTGAAGCTCCACCTTCAACAAAGGTGAAGTTGAAGGTGGAGCTTCACCTTCAACAACACCCCGAATGGCACTTTTTTTTTTAAGATTTTATTTATTTGACACAGAGAGAGAGAGAGTACAAGCAGGGGAGAGTGGCAGGGAGAGGGAGAAGCAGGCTCCCCACTGAGCAGGGAGCCCAGTGTGGGGCTCGATCCTAGGACCCCGGGATCATGACCTGAGCGGAGGCAGACGCCCAACAACTGAGCCACCCAGGCGCCCCGACCGAATGGCACTTTTGAAACACTGAACGTCAGGCTCCCAGTAATAACGCTGACCACGTGCCTTGGTACAATTTGCAGACTGGGCACCAAGGCCCCGGCTCATCTGTCACCAGGGCTGATGCGTGGGCTCTGTCTCGGCGCACGCTCAAAGAGCACAGACCACTGAACTGGGTGCCTGACTAGTTGGAGGTGTGGTCTCAGACCCAGAAACTGGGACCCTTTCTCAATCCCCGTTGTGGCCAGAGGACTCTGCACAGCAGCCAGTGTGTGGAAAGTACCCAACAGCTCTTCGTGATGACTGTTTGTTTCCAGAGATTCCTACCATTATGTACTCCAGACTGTGTGGATGTATTCAATTCTGCTTTCAGAGAGAAAACAGAGGCATAGCCAATATTCCTCATTCACCTCGGGTGATGGGATGACGCTGGGCTAGGAATGCACGCGCGCACGTGCACATACACACGTGCCCAACTTCGTTATTCTCTAGATGGTTTTCCCAATCATTGCAGGCATCCTCCCTCCTTTCTTTCCCTTAGCCTGCAAGAGCATTCCCCTGGATCCAGACGTTGGCGGTCCGCTGTTATCATTTTTGCCATGGCTTGTAAGAGTCATTCTATTATTTTCCCCATATTTTCTTTAAGTTAGCCCACTTAAAAAAAAATAAACCCAGCTACCTTTAGGTGATCAAGAAAAGTTTTATATTCTCATTGCGAGTGGAAATCCAGAATCACCTGCCTTATATGAAAGCCAAGCATAAAAATCAAATAGGATGAAACTGACAGAGGATTCTCAAATCCTGGCTCGATACCATTATTTTCCCAGGCTCTTAGTGTTCCTCTCTGCTCAACAGGGGACATGAGCAAATGTCAAGAGAGGTGGGAAAGACATATTAGCAACCCCTGAGGTATTATTCTCAAAAAACTGAAAGACAAATGAAAAGGGAACGATGCCCCTGGCTGTGGGATTCAATGGGATTTAATGTTCCAGCCTAGTACCACTTAAAAGCTTGTCACACACAATCACGTGTGTCCCGGTGTTCACACACAATCAGTGGTGTGTATTCCTCACAGGGCAGCGGTGATCTACAGAAGGGTGAGGTAGCGACTCCTCCGAATATTAGGCCGTGTGATCTGGTCTTCATTCAGACTTTTTCTTGCCGCCACCTGGACCTACCACTGGTTGCAACCATTAGGGGCTGAATTAGGTCCTTCCAAAATTCACACACTGGAAGCCCCGACCCCCAGGGCCTCAGAAAGTAACTGCATGTAGATTCGGGGTCTTTAAAGAGGTGATGAAGTGAGAATGAAGTCATTAAGGTGGGTCTTAACCACCATGACTAGAGTCCTCATAAGAAGAGGGACTAAGACACCAACACACCGGGGGCAAGACCATGTGAGGCCACAGGGAGAGTGAAATGCAGTCATCACGCCACTAAGAAAGGAAGTAAGCAAGAGCCAAGAAAACAAAGCCCAAGAAGATGGGCTTCAGAAGAAACCAACCCTCCCAACCCCAGATGTTGGACTTCTACACTCCAGAATGGTCAGGAGAAAAGGGACTTTGTGTAAGCCCCTCCATCTGTGGTCCTTTGTTACAGTAAGCCCAACAAAATAATACACTAACAGAAACAGTGGGGCTTCCCAAACGTTGCCTGTTCTCCCGACGCCCTGCCTCTTTCCAGGCCATTGTGTAGCATCTGGTTGAATCAGAAGCCATGCCTCTCATCGAGCACCATTTGGAACGCTGCCTCCTTCACGAGGCGTTTTCCGATCACCCACACAAATGGAAGGTCTGCTTTTGCCAAGACCCCGGCAGCCTTCTGTCCATGTCGCTCGTCCTCCATCATGGAGCCCCCACCTCCTACCTTTCTCCTCTCGCCATGAACTCCTTGAGTGCAAAGCCAAGTCTTTCCTGTATCCAGGAGCTCAGTAAGCGAATCTGCAATGGGACCGCATTAAGTACAGTGGCATTAAATGAGCCTAAGGGACGCAGGAGGAAGAGCTGAGAACACGAGGGTTTCAGAGACAGAGCCCCGGCTTGGATTCTACCTCTGGGGCTGTGCGACCCTCGGGGACATCTGGAGCAGCCTCCCAGCTTTCCTTCTCTCTCCTGCCAAGCACCTGCAAGGCTGTTTTGAGGATTCAACTTGATAATGGGAGCTCCCAGGGCAAGACACCCTGGGAAACAACTGGATTCACTGTCCACCGACCTCCCACTGGAATATTCATGAAGATACTCACACCAGTAAATGCCGCCCTGGGAACAAGAAATATTACTGATCAAAACCTTCTGGACCCCTGAGGTGATTTCCACTAATCAAAGAAGGGAAGGGTCTCTGATTCAGAAAAAATAGAGGCAGGCCCTTCCGCCACAATGTCTCAGACCCGGGGGCTTGGAGCCCTGTGCTCTGGGACAACCAGAGAGAGCTCCCCGCACTGTGGGGAGTTCTCCTAGGAGGCGCCCATGGAGCTCATCCCTCCGTCCTTCCACTGACTGCACTCTTTCTATACTCATTCAGGGCTACAATGCCCAGTCATGAAATGCAGTTATCATGCCACTAAGGAAGTAAGCAAGAACCAAGAAAACAAAGGCAGCTGAGGTTTTCCAGGGTTGTTTTGCAAGAACAGAAGGAAAAGGAAGCAAATCATAGCAGATAAGAGCACAGACTCTGGGGTCATTTTGATCAGGCTTGAATTCTGGCTCTGACACCTACTAGCTTTTGACATTGGGTAAATTCTTCAGACTCAGTTTTCTCATCTACCAAATGGGGATGCTGGGAATATCAACCTCACAGGGTTATTGTATAGATTAAGTGAATGTAAAGGGCTTTGGATTAAGTGCCTAGCACCCTAGTAAGCACTGTCTAATGTTTGTTAAATAAACTATAGCCTATGTGTATATATAGGTGTGTGTGTGCACACGCACACACACACGTGCACACGTGTTTCTATGCATGAAGCATAGACAGCAAGTCTATCTGAGATAACAAGTCTCCTGAGTCCTAAAGAAACACACTGGCTAAGTCTTCAGAGATGCCAGAAATTTGGTTGAGCATGGTGAATATCACTGATAGAAGAGATGCTCGAACAGCAACCAGAAGTGTCACGTGGGAAATAAAGATTGACCCACAGAGCCCAACGTGAGCAAAGAGCTTGAATAAAAACTCTTCTTGTTCTCAGGTGAGAAAATATCTCGTAAGTACGGCCAAAGAGTACAGAGGAAGAAAGACACGGCACGCATGAAGAACAGTAGAATGTGCCCAGAAGAAGATACCCTGCAGGGAACAAAAGAAAAATTCTGAACGCATCTGTTTTATGGTCTCTATCGAGTGTCAAAAACATAAACTCAATGCGCTAAAATTTAATAAAGCCAAAATGATAAAACGACTAACTCAAATGAAGAGCGTTGTTTGGCAACAGGCTAGATTGCGCGGAAGACAAAAATAAGAGAATTAAATATGCGTCAGGAGTGATAAAGGAAAAGATCTGCTTCAATGCACAAAAATATAATCACTAATGAGAAAGGAAAGGCAGGATGTTGCAGAAGGTGCAGAGAAACAGCAAAAAAAGGATGAAAACATGGAGGGATGGGCAATTCAGGCCTGACAGTCATTCCCGAGAGGAAAGGCCCGAACACACAAAAAAATCACCACTCAAAGTCTGGAGAGATGCAGTGGTGAAGAAGTCACACAGAATGCCTGCACTAGCAGAGCTCACAACCCCAGCAACCGGGAAGGCCCCCACTGAGGGCCGTCTACACTGGTAAGCCCGCTCACTTTTCACCTTCTCGCGTTCCATGCATTCTAGGGCTGTGCTCAACTATGTCAGAATGCCCCAAGCGGAATCCCAAGGGATGCTGTTTACAACCTGTCATTGGCTCTTCTCGTGAAAACACTTCTCTGGTCAGAGAAGTCTCGGTAAGATTTGTGAACTAAACTACAGCAAATTCTTCACTACGGAACTTGAACGACAAGATGCGTTACGCGTTCTGAAGGGGATCTATCATGCTGCACCTTCAAAGTCACAAAGGGTAGAGGTCATTTTTCCCCTGTACTTTGGGCCACGATGTCAACCACCCCTCCCCACCCCGCCTCCATCTTTTTCATCTCTTGCAACAGCTATCGACATCTCTCAGACACGCTTGAGAAATATCAAGGTAGATCCCAAGCAAGCAAATGCCAAGGTCGTCATACATCAGGCTCTCATAGGTGCAGCCTCCGTGCCTCACCTGCAGCCTCCAGGGTGGCCGGATATACAAATTTCACATTCACCCAGGTTGTCGGTGTCTTTTGCAAGATCACAGTTGGGGAGACCATGGTCAGACTTGCAGGAGAGCATGGAGATCCACGGACCAGTCAATAATCCATCCAGTCCAGGACCTTAAGTGCCTCACTTTACTCTTCCTGCCACTCTAGTGACAGTGACCACAGGGCATGCAAAAGCCCAGGGCCCCTGCTTCCATCCAGTTGTGGCTTCCCTGGGACATGGATGGTTTGTCCCTCTGGTGGTATTACAGCATCATGTTCACCTGGGCTCTTGCTCCAAACCAGCAGCCTCTGCCACCACTGAGAAATCTGAGCATCTTCCCAGCCTAGAAATTCCCCACACCAAGCCTATCCATTGGGCCAGACTTCCTATCCATTGCCAAAACAGATCCGAATCTTGAATGCGGAAATGGAATGAGGAAATGGATCAGAATCAGAATGAATCAGAATCTCCATCTTGAACTCAGCTACCTCCTTTTTTGCCCATGGCCCAGGCATGCCTCTGGATAGTGAGCCCCAAACCATCACCAGCATCCCACCAACACCTATCTGTAGATTTCTGCCCCCCTCCCCTCCACTCCCTGGAGCTCCCTCGGCAGCAGTATAACCATAAGGGCAGCTCTGATGGAGTGTCTGGTAAAGGAAAAACAGAGCTCACTTGGTATAGGAGATACTAGGCTTCCTCACACAAATAATGCCCTGCATTCAGGACTCCGGGGCAGGAAAGAACAGAGATCCCAGAACTGGGCTGTCTGGGTCGGAATACCCATGGCACTAATAACCAGCTGTGTGATTTGGGGCTATTTATGGGGCCACTCTGGGTCTCAGTGTCTTCATCTGTAAAATGGGGCTGATGGTGGATCACGGAGGAACCAAGTGGGAGATGGTGAGATTGGTTAAGAGGTTCCTGCGTTAATCCAGACAAAAGATCATTAGGGCCTGAAATGAGGCAGTGACAGGAAGGAAGAAGACGGGGAGGCAGAATTGGAAAGTTATTTATTAGGAAGCCAAATGGCACAATCTGATTACCAACTGAGCAGGGGGGACAGGTGCAAGAAGAGGGGAGGGAAAGCGTTCAGACGTAGCTCTTAAATTTTTCACTAGGGTAGCTGAGTAAACATGGATGCTATTAACCCAGATGGTTCATAAGAGCCTCGTATTTACTGTCTGTGCGGCAGGGAGGGGTGCATTCCAGGGGAGTTCCGCCATCTTGTCCCTTTCTTGTCTCCACACTGTGGTGAGCCCCCTCAGATGAGGAAACTGTGCCTGTTGCTTGACCTCTGTGACCTCTCTTAGTCCCTATGACAGCCCCAGGAGGTAAATGTTCTACTCTCACCTCCATCATGTAACAAAGTAGTAACCGAGCCTCAAGAGAGGTAAAGCAACTTGCCCAAGATCACACAGCCACCGCAGCTGGGATTTCAACTCAGGAGGATAAGACTCCTTGATCTCTCTGCCTCCTGGGATTGCACACTGCCCCTCTATATCATTTTTACTTGGAACCATCTTTGCAAGTAAAAACTGTAGAATTCACTCTAGCCAGGATAAAAGGTGTTTCACCATATAATGCATTTGTCACCAACCTGTGTGTGTATTCTGTTTGCACAGTACGCTTTCTGTGTCTAATTATGGCATTGAAAGCTACCACACGCATAGATGGATATGTATATAGAGATTAGGAACACAGAGCAATACCATTTGAACATAAACGTGAATGTGCTTCAGAAGAAGAACGGCGCATCCTTAACTCTTGGGCACTATTTGCTTAGCTGATAGCTAAGTGAAATTGAGGGGTTTTAGAAAGCTGTGAATAATGTTCAATAGTAATGTTACAGGTTACCTGGGAAAAGGGGGTTTTACGGTGGAAAATGATACTGCCAAAAATCCAGCAAAAGCCTTAAAGATCCAAACCACTCTAAATATTGATTCGACTCAATTGTGCAATTCAGAACATTCCTATCTCCCCGGAGAAGAGTCATTCCCGAGGAAAACTGAAAGGGGAATATAAAAGGGAGAGGGGAGAAAAAGCAATATTGCAGAGCTACACCGACGGAGTTGGCTTTCATCTTTTGGGAAATTTATTTCCACCCCCCAAAAAGAGAGCCGCAAATAATGGTTCTCCCAGTGAAACCATCCCAGCTGGATCATGCTAAAAAGCTTTTAGGAGGGAAGCAGTAAGTAAATTCAACTGTTCAGATGCATTTGGATGTAATCCTAAAGCGGGAGCCCGGGTAATCGCCAAGCCATCAACAACTAAAAGGATTGAGACCATTAGATGCGGACAACAGAGGAATAATGGATGTTAAAGAGGGTCGGGAAACAGAAATGATTGCATTCACCCACCACGTGGCTTTAGATCTGATGACGGCCGAATGGAAGCTCCGTTCTCTAACTACTGAACTCTGATCTCTCTCTCTCTCTCTCTCTCTCACACACACACAAACTGATAAATGCCAGTATCCGTCTTATTATGTAGGTGGTTAAACAGCCACTTTCCTCTTCAATGTTTTGAAATAGAAGAGGACTGAGGTCTTTTGCTAATTTCAGAGTTGAAGAGGAAGGATGGCTTCCCTTTCTGCCAATGTTCCAACTGGGAAGAGCTGGTGCTGGGGTGTCAGAGGTTCCAGAACCTGGGAGGCGGGAGGCTGGACCATAAGGCAGGCAGGGACACACAGAATGTCTCTCTGTGACCTTAAAAGAATTTTTGGATAGGAGCCGGTTCTGCTTCTCAGGCCAAGATTTTGCTACTTGCCGGGAACATTCTGCTTCAGGACACCAGTGACTCCTGCAGGATGGGCCCCTAAAGTCTGCCTACATCAGAATGATCTGCATTGCTGGTTGAAATGCAGACCCCCACGCCCCAACCGAAAGAAACAGAATCTCTCAAGGTGGCGTAAGGATTTGTATGAGAATTACGAGGATAATCAACGGGATCAGATGTCCTGGGTTTGATGGGGACAGTCTTAAATTCCAGCTTCTTTAAAGGATTATGATATAGACCAGAGGTCAGCAAACTACAGCCCACAGGCTGAATGTGGCCACCACTTGTTTCTAATAAAGGTTTTACTGGAACACAGCTATGTTCCGTTTTGTGTTTGGCTGCTTTGACCCTAAAACAGCACGGCTGAGTAGTTGCCACAGAGGCTGGATGGCCTGCAAGTCTAAAATATTTACTATCTGGCCCTTTGGGGGAAAGGGGGCCATTTCCAATGCAGATCAATGGCTTTCAACCATCTCTGGACCAAATCATGACCTAAATCACCTACGGATTTTTTTTTTTAAATATTACTTCCCCAGACCAGTTCACCAAGAATCAATGGGCCTGGGGTATGGATGGGATATAGGAAGTGTTTAAAAGGCTGTTCAAGGATGAGGACCACTGCTGTAGAGGAGACTGGCCATAGTCTGGATCCAGGCTGAAAAGAACTTGCTTCATCATTCCCACCTCCCCCCAGCTGAGCGTCCCCAGGCAGATTCTACAACAGGCATGAATCTCAGTTCCCTTACTATAAAGCAGAGGCATCAATGGTCGCCTTGTTGGGCAAGGTGTTATGAAGATGGGGACCATGCATGCACTCCTTCCAAGACCGGGCTTTAGCACCCAGTCATCTGAATGGGTGATGAGCAAGGTGAGAATGACACTAACTGATGGCGGATAACGCTATGGCTTCAACAGTGCAAGGGGACGCACATTCATTAAGCACCAGCTGTGTGCTCTGGAGGGGGAAACTGAGATAAATAGGACAAGAGGACCGCCTGACGCAGCTCACCGTCGAGTAAGACAAACAGGCGCATACAAAGACATTGGCAGCAACAGAGAAGAAAAATGAGCAGACTGCAGACAGACAAGGCACAGAAGAGAAACTAAGCTCCAGTAAATGGACAGGCGCATGTTCGACCTCGGTAATAATCAGGGAAATGAGAAATAAAACTTAAGTGAGGCTTTTCTCCCTGGGTGCACTATATTATGCAAATGTTAAATGGAACAGTTTATTAATTTCTTAATTTGTTTACTTAAATATACTAGAAATACTGAAAACATTCCACTTTTCTCAAAGTGTAATTTTTACAGCCTTTTATTGATTTATTTCGAGAGAGCGGGAGAGCGAGAGTGCGTGCGCAAAGTAGGGGGGACAGAGGGAGAGGGAGAGAGATTCTCAAGAAGACTCCATGCTCAGCACAGAGCCCGAAGTGGGGATCCATGCTCAGAGCTGGTTATCGTGAACAGAGAGATGCAGGAGCTGAGAGAACGAGCTATGAAGACAACTGGGGACGAACATTCCAGACACAAGAACAGCAGGTGCTGAGGACCTGTTGCAGGGCTGAGCTTGACGTGTCCCAATGACAACTAGGGCGACAGTTGGCACACATCAGCCAGAGGACCGTGGATTGGGGGTGGGTGGGTGGGAGGTGGGACACATCAGTTGTGTAAACCTTTATGAAACAGGAAAAGGACTTCGGCTTTTCCTCTGAGACTGGGGTCACTGGAGACTTTCAAACTGTGAAGTGGCTTGATCTGCTATGCTTTAAAAGATTCCTTTGGCCGCTTTATGGAGAAGGATCCAGAGGGCACAAGTAGAAGAAAGGACACCAGTCAGGAGGCTCCTGCATTTGCAGGATCTGCTGAGGACCTGGGTGACTGAGTATGGGTAGGTGGGGTCGTTAGATACAGGTGTGGGAAAACAGAACCTCAGCAGCCTGTGGCCATCACGGGCGTCCTAATTAGCAGTGTCCTAGGGTCTTTGACAGACCTTCCTATAACACAGCAAGACCCAGAGTAAGGGTACAGACAGAGAATCGAACACCACATGCCCAGGTACTTGAAAACGATAAAGCAGTTTCATAAGCTATTATATAAAATAGGTACTATCCTCCTATCCTCCTAATGATCCGGAAGGCCAAGTTCAAATTTAGAATCCTCTGACTTCTCAGGTTCCGTTGCCAAAGTACGGCAGCAGGGGGAGAGCTGGCTTTTGGCTTCTGGCTCCTGGCTTCCTACCCTCAACCTGTCCCCCACTTCTGTTCCTGTCCCCCGGCTTGGTCCCTCACTGCGAGCAGCTTTTTGCCCTTGTGTGAGTTCATCGTAAACTGCGCATTGAAAATCAGCAGACGACTGCCTTTATGTCCCTTCTGGTTTTGTTTTGCAATCTGCCTTGGGGAGGAGATTCAGAGAAGAAGTAACTTAGGAATAACTTAGGCAGAGAAGTCCAGAGTTTCTGTTACCAAGAGAATGGTCCAGACTGGAGAGTGCAGGTTGCAGTGGGAAAGTGCCCTTGGGTTGTGGCTTCCTTATTCCTTGGGGAGACACATGATAAGACTTTGGGCGCATGACCAGGGCAAGGACGTTTCTTGAATGGGCTTCAGAACGGTACTGTCCTTCTTAATCAAGCTGGCTGAGCTCTCGTCACTGTTCTTTACCCAAGGGACTTGGGATTCCTTGACTGGTATCCCTACCAAGAAGCCATAACATTGAAGTAGGGAGTTCCTAGGGATCTGAATCATGAATGGAAGGGCTGATGGAAAAGCTCTGGAGTCGGTTTGTACTGGCCACAGGGTCTTGCAAAATTTGTCCCTTTATTCCTATTCTCCGGATCACTGGAGATCTTCTGGTCCCAGTCCTTTCTAGGACTTCTTTGCTTAGCTATTCCTTCCAATCCATGAGCTTGCCCCAATGCATTCTTTTCAAGGCCTGCACGGTTCAGGGATAGTTACTGTGCCTGCAACCCAGCAATCCCAGAAGCCGTGGGCCATGTTACGAAGAATTTTATACATCACCTTAGAAAACTGGAGGCTTGGAAACAGAGAAGGGGCTTTTTGAAAATGTCTTTGGAGAGACGTGGAAGATGCACTGCAAGGTTAGAAACTATTCCTGGCCTTCCCCTCTCCTCCAGCACTTCAAACAGTGGTTCCACTAGAGGCATCCATGGTGACGTATAAGTTGAACTCCATGAAAGAGAGAAGAAAAACTCAAGGCAGGTGGATGAGAAAGACACCAGGAGATGAGATGGGTGGATAAGCTCATTTCCAGTCAAGACCAGAGATTCACTGCTGATTCCCAGGAATTACGCACTAGGTTCTGTGACCTCGAACCCCAGTTCGATTCTAGAAGACATCACAGGGCAGATGGTTTTTGAGCATGGAGAAGCCAGCAGAGGTTTGGGACGACCAAGCCATGAGCCCCAGCCTTTCCCAGTCGCATGTATCCTCCTGAGCCCAAATGTCCCAGCAGGAGAATGTACATGAGGTACCCCGGCTTCACCAGCTCATGTGATCTTAATGGGGCTGCCATGGACTTGGCATGACTGCCCTGATTCCACAGCCTTGTAGCTTTACCCTAATCCCCACCAGACTTTTTAATCTCGTACAAATCAGTATCTCAGTCCACCAGCAGAGGGTCGTGGACCCCTGTTCATCCCTTGCAAAGTGCTTTGAGAACTACGGAGTCTCTAGAGACACAGCCCTCACGGTGAACATCTGCCATCTTCACCTGACTGGCATTCACTTCCTTCACATTAGGCCTTGAGAAAAGATGTGCCTTGCACTCCCAGTTCCTGTGTTCAGTGTGGGGAAGCTGACTTTGCCCCCAGCTCCAGGGTTTTATCACACAATCAAGGATACATCATTCAAGAGTTTTAGTATCTACATACACAGACAAACATGGAACACTGAGGAGCAGTCTGGGTTGGAAATATTAACTGGCGGTCCATGCACAAAACCAAAGATGTGCATCATATCAGTGAGACCAATCTCATGACTGCCCCCCTATATGTTCACCTTGACAATGCTCCTTCCATCTTGCACTTACACTGTTAGTTTTCCTCCCTCTCGAAATGCACCCACCTGGGACTTGTTCCTACCTAAACCCAATCTTCACCATGGCTAATGTCTACAGATGGTATTTGGAGTTTGTTACATATTTTTCATGACAAGATTATATCAATGTCTGGCAGCGAGACAGACGGTCAAAGAGATCTGGGAAGATGCTGAGACTAGTTCTATTTGTTTTATTGTTTTTTCCCAATAGAGACACCAGCATCTGGATGTTGAAACTATATAGTCTATGCTATCAACACATCCCATCTCCCACCTCATGGACCATCTTCATGGAATTACACATTAAGACAGAAATGGATTTGCTTATGTCTTGTGGACAAGGGCCCATGGCAATGAGCAGCCTGGAAGCCGTGTGGGAATCTGGAGGTATTACTGAGAGGTCTAGCAAGGGGTATTATCAGGAAGGTCTCCACATGGCCCCTAGAATAAGAACAGGATCCATGCATCATACCTCCTGGGTTTGGGGTCCAGCAAAGGCCTGGTACAAGGTAGGCTTCAATGAATGTGTGTTGGATGAGTTCATGGTTGGCAACAAATGTAAAGAGCAGCGACCAGGCTGAAGATGTCGTGTGTACATCACCCTGAGGACCAGAGTCTTGCCCCTGATATAATGTCCACAGGCCTGTCTCCCTCAGTCACTCGGTCCTCCTCCCAGGAACCTATGGAAGCCAGACTCAGACAGCAGGAACTCCAGACAGATCTGGGAGAAGAGGCAGTCTAGTGGTGAGACCCTCTCAAACATTTACTGCAGTTCCCATTGTCTTTCCTGGGATCACCCAGAGCTGAAATCTGATGAGAGTGTCTGGGATTCTAGATTGTGGGAGATGGGCCTGGAGAACATTTCTTTTTTTTTTTTTTTTTTAAAGATTATTTATTTATTTACTTCACAGAGGGAGAGAGATCACAAGGAGGCAGAGAGGCAGGCAGAGAGAGAGGGGGAAGCAGGCTCCCCGCTGAGCAGGGAGCCCGATGCGGGCCTTGATCCCAGGACCCTGAGATCATGACCTGAGCCGAAAGCAGAGGCTTTAACCCACTGAGCCACCCAGGCGCCCTGGAGAACATTTCTTAAGCAAGACCATATGCAGCGTGCTGTCCTACCGGTCTTCATAGCACACCGACATTCTTACTGTCTTGTTTAGAGCTGGGGGAAGTGAGACTCAGAAACGCTGAGGCTGCCCAGTTTGCCAGCAGCTGAGCACGCATCAGAATCCAGACCTGCCGAAGTCCACAGCCTGTGTTCCTTCCACTCAACTTCCCAGACTCTCCTCAGGGTCTGAAGGAGCCGATCTCACCTCATATATGCCCTCCAGCAAGTGTGAAGACAAACCCTGAGCTAAGCCTCTTCCTCCCGATGTGTGATGAGGATGCCTGTGGCCAGAATCTAAATCAGGGTCAAAGCCATACCTCACTCTTTCTGCTGGGCTGCATCGCTGGTGAGGCAAGCCAAAACCCCTTATTGACAGGCTTTCTCAGTGTTCCTTCTTCCCTTTTGGTTTTTTAATTTGGGACCAATTTTCTCTTCTCTGCTTGATTAAGATCTAATCCTTGCCTAGTCAAAATAAATGCAATGATAATCGGAGCTTGTCTTTGTGCAATGTGCCTGGGCTCTCCCTGGCTGGAATGCAAATGTCTTCCTTGGGCAAGCGAAGCTTTATCATGACTCTAAGCTTATTCTGATAAAAAAGAACAGGACAGGGCGCCTGGGTGGCTCAGTGGGTTAAACTCTCTGCCTTCGGCTCAGGTCATGATCTCAGGGTCCTGGGATCAAGGCCCGTGTCAGGCTCCCTGCTCAGCGGGGAGCCTGCTTCCTCCTCTCTCTCTGCCTGCCTCTCTGCCTAGTTGTGATCTCTCTGTGTGTCAAATAAATAAATAAAATCTTTAAAAAAAAAAAAAAAAAGGACAGGACAGGACAGAACCCTTGTCTTTACCAGAGGGGCTGGAACTGTTCCTGCTCCTGCTAGCCAGGAGCTGCCAAATCATCTGCAGCCATCCCCTTTCCCTAGTGCTACTGCAATGGTCCACGCTCTGGGGTCTCTGCTTCAGCAACTCTGCTCATCCTTGCTGCATCACATCCTGCTACCCAATCCTAGCAGTGTGCCTGGGCAGGGAGCAGGGACAGGCAGTCCTGCTCTGAGTGGAGCCATTGGCTGGACCCACAGTGCTCCCACCCACCTGACTCAATAAAATCCATTGCCACTACTTTCCAGGGTCTGCCATGCAGGTAGCTATTGGCATGCTAGGTACTTGCACAAATAACATTATTTCATTTTCTTAACAGTCCTTTCCTAGCATTTATTTTGCATTTACTACGTGCTAAGTACCATCTGAGGGATGCAGCAATGAACAAAGCAGGCAAACCCTGCTTAACGGAACCCATGTTCCCTGGTGGAGGAGCATCTCTTTAAAAGGTACTGTTATCCCCGATCTTAAGCAGGAAAGGAGGTCTAGAGAATTTTCCTAACTTGAAATCTCACACATGGCTGATAAGTGGAAGAGATGAAATCCCAACACTGGTCTCTCAGACCAGCATCCTTCTCTTCCTGGGTGTGGTGCTGAGACAGGTCCAGAGGCTCCGATAGGAGATGCCGCTAAATACTCTGCAGGGGCCAGTGCAAAATGAAAATGCGGGAGAACTTCAGGACAGTGAGAGCAGGTTGTGAAGCCAACCACGGGGCTGGGTACAACTGCTCAGGTCACACGTGCCTGAGACCAGTCCTGCCCCCAGGTCTCCCCGGGTTGTGGCAGCATCACATGACTCCCTCATCTCCTCATGGGACAATTCTGGGAGCCGAATACTATCAGACACCAGTTCCAGTTTTAGAAACTGGATCTCTAAAGCTAAGAAGGACCTGATTAAGTTCTCAAAATGAGTGAGTAATGGTGTCAAGATCAGAATAATAATGGGGGCGCCTGGGTGGCTCCGTCGGTTACGCATATGCCTTCAGCTCAGGTCATGATCCTGGGGTCCTGGGATCGAGCCCTGCATCGGGCTCCCAGCTCAGCGGGGAGTCTGCTTCTCCCTCTGCCTGATGCTCCCCTTGCTTGTGCTCTCTCTCTATCAAATAAATAAAATCTTAAAAAAAATCAGAATCATAACAAAATGACAACAGTTAGCAGCAGTGGTGTTCCAGATTCCAACCTAAGGGTCTGACACCTAAACCCAGTCCTTATACACTCTGTTCTGCTGCCTCCCGCCTGGAGCTCAGGGCTTCTGGGTCTAAACCAGCGCTTAGATGGACCGCTCAGGCTTGTGCCTGGAGATGGAAGCAGTGCACACGGCAGCAACTGTCCAGTGCCGTGAGTATCTTCCCGAGGCCTCCAGAAGAAGCCCACGTGGAGACTCGGGGTAGCCTGAGCTTTTTAATAAACTGTTGCTGCTGCCAAGTCAATCTCGTCCTCGGGCTGGCACAGCCACTAGGCCACAATGCGGCGCCCAGCGAGCAGACAGAGAAGCTTCTCTCCTTGACAACCAAGCACCTGCCTCCAAGGCAATCACGTTGTCTATGTAATCCTCACACTTTTTAAGGGGGTCCCGCACTCACTCACTCTTTTACCCTATTTAGTTCGTTCAGACCAAACTTAAGAGGACGCTGTCCAGATTGTTTTTATCCTGCAGGAGAATCCAATCAGTCACGGCCTTACATGTGCACGGAGTCAGGCATAACTGAGTATAGGTCCAGCCCCCGTGAATCCAGATGTACCAACTCCAGCAAGCATTAAATCCCTCTTAAAGCGCCATGTCTCCGTCACGATCATAAAGGAATGCCTACTGTGTAAGGTTGTGGCCATTAAGTGCCTAACACGGCAGTAGCAAGCTCAGGGAATGTAAACAATTGGAAGTCGTAGGAGAGGGGGCAGCCCTAGTAAAGTTCTCATCTACTCCCTGTTATGGCTCATTCACTTACGTTTTAAATTTTTATTTATCTTCCCTTCACTTAATCCACATCAAGAAATCCCACAGCAACCTTCCTATGTTCCAGATCTGTGCCACAGCTGGAAGAAACCGAACTGAGACCCAACGGTAAAGAAGCTTGCACACTAGTCAGACAAGAGGACGGAAATGGGGACCTATGTAATTACACAGCAGAGCGGACAACATTCACAAAGAACATGGAGATGGGAACCCAGACTGGGTGAATCAAGGAAGGCTTCTCGGAAGAGGAGGTATTATGTCTGGCTATTAGGCTGACTAGGAAGCAGCTCCACAGGTACTATTTGAACCACTGGCCAGTGAGAGCAATAGCTATTCCTCATGAGTGGAAAGAATTCTAGTTTCTAGACAGCATGGCTGTTGTCCAAAGTGATGACCCAAAGTCAGAGATTTACTTCTGCTTTTGAAAAGTAAAACATACTGTCTTTTAGATTTTGCTTTTGAAATTAAAAGGCATTTTTTTAAACCCTTCAAAGGTCTAGGTTAGATTTAGGCAGTAGATATTTATAGGCAGAAGCACTTTGAAGAAGGAGGGAGGGCATGGACTTACAACTAAGGATTCTGTCATGTGTCATACGTTCCAAAGGCTTATTAGTCCACAAGCGAACACACATGCAAAAGCTTTAGCATCTCAGTGACCCATAACAACAGCTACCTTCCCCTTTGCCTTCTAGCAGAAGGTTCTGGTAGCTCCTTCTTCTTTGAAGGCCTTAAGCACTAATGTCCATTTTCCATATCCGACACAAGACACACCTGATCAATCCAGAATAATTATGATGATCCCATTTCTTTTGCCAGTGTCTCGTGGGGGTGGATGTGTGACTCAACACTGGAGAGCAGATGTGGGCAAAAATCCACTTGTGGGGGGAGCTTCTGAAAAACGCTTCCTCTCTGATAAAAAGGGGCCCCAGAAAGTGATGTCATATCTTTTTTTCCCACCCTCGTTCTTCTGAACGAGTTGAAGTGTTGATTCTGGATGTGATGCTTAATACGGCTACGTAGATCTCATGACCATGAAGAAAAGAGCCCGTATAGAAGCTTGCAGATCAGAGCAGCAGAGGAGAAAGACAAGAGCAACCAGATCACTGGAGACATCACATCACTAAGCTACTAAATTATCCAACCCTGAAGCCACCCCACCGTCCCACAACTTCTTATTATTTACAATAATAAATTGCTCTTACTGTGTAAGCTAATGGAATCAGAGCTCTTGGTTATGTGAAGCTAAAGGCATGCTTTATGATTAAGCTCTCATCTATTGGTTTTTGAAATGAAAGAATTGGGTCCTGGTTATCAACGTGAGGAGAAATGGGGGAGGTTGATCTACAAAAGATGTTACTTCTAAGCCTTCTGTTACTTGGAAAACTTGTCTGTTATAGCCCAGGTTACCATGTGACATCGATCCATGTGACAGAGGCAGTAGCCAATCTCAGCCTTTAACTCCTGCCAAATGGTTGACTTCACCACCCCCCCTTTGTTAGACAGCAATTAAAGAACCAACAGCACATCACCAGCCAATGGGAGACCAGAAACCATAAACATCCTAGAAGAGAACACAGGCAGTGATGACTCTGACATCGGCAGCAGCAATGTTTTCCTAGCTATGTCTCCCGAGGCAAGGGAACAAGGGAAACAAAAGCAAAAATAAACTACTGGGACTACATCAAAATAATAATAATAAAAAAAAATTCTGCACAGTGAAGGAAACAATAATAAAAAAAAAAGAAAGAAAAGGCAACCAATGGAATGGGAAAAGATATTTTCAAAAGACATATCTGATAAAGGGTTATTATCCAAAATACATAAAGAATTGATATAATTCAACACCTCATAAAACAAATAATCCAATTAAAAAATGAGCAGAAGACATGAACAGACATTTCTCCGAAGAAGACATCCAGATGGCCAACAGACACGTGAAAAGATGCTCAACATCACTGATCATCGGGGAAATGCAAATCAAAACTGCGATAGCACCTCACACCTGTCAGAATGGCTAAAATCAACAACACAAGGAACAACAGGTGTTGGCGAGAATGCAGAGAAAAACATTCACGGACTGTTGGTGGGAATGTGCGCTGGTGCAGCCACCCTGGAAAACAGTATGGAGGTTCCTCTTACGAGCATTCTGGATGTCAGATGTGGGACCCAGGCTAAGAATGAAATGATAACCAACAGCAGGAACTGGCAAGCAACCAAACCTGCAACTGGGATCTATCTTAACATCAGGTGATGTGATATAACTTTCCCATTGGAAAACTTTGACTTTTTTTGTTAAAAAAAAAAAAAAAAGAATGCATCTTCTCCTATATCAGAGATGATGTAGGAACATAATTTTAATTATCCACCAATCTAGAAAACAGCAACACATGCCCCAGGGTCTGGAGGGGATAGGATGGAATTAAGTAAAAACAAAATTGGAACCTTCCCATTATTAACTTTATGACTCATAGATTGGAGGGAGGTCTCCTTAAAATAAAAATAAGTCATATTTTACACACAAGCTCTTAGCGGCTCCTGCAACTCGAAGCAGATCACTTAGATAATCTGGCTTTTGCTTTACCCACCAAACACAGGGATGCTGCACACATGAATGGCGGCCTGGGCTACATCATGTTTTGTCACTCTGGCTAAGGCTAGAACGACATGAAGTTTCATTAAAGGGGTATTGACAGGGTTCTGTAAACTATGAAGCACAATGTGAAGCAAGATTTGTTTAAAAAATAAGCAAAAGGAAACACAATAGTTCTAGGGCACTCTTCCTCCATGTGACTGGAGTCACTGTTCTGAAGGGAAGAGGGATGTACTACCAATTAGTGATCCATGATATTAATCAGCGATCGCATATATGGAAACTTCCCAGACACCATGCACCAATCCAAGGGCTTTCTGTACATCGCCCCCTATCACCAAGAGCAACCTCACCGGAAAAGCATTTTCAGATGAGGACACAGAGACTCGGGTTGGACAACTTGCTGAGGCCATGGGACTTTAAGTGACAAAGCCAGGAAGCAGAGTTATATATGGCTGGTAGCAAACCTCAGGTTCATTCTACTCTACTGTGATACGGAGATAAGAACCAGTCAGGAGAGCTCCTTCAGATATGCTAGATTTTTCAATGTGACCAAAATCGGTTTTTGTTTTGTTTTTTTAATTCTGTCCTTTTGTCCATTTAAATACCTGTCCTCTTACCAGACCAGCTCTGCCACTGTTTGGGCAGGGGGAAAAAATACACACACACACACACACACACACACACACACACACACACACATATTTGTACAACTACCATATATATGACCCCTGCACATACACAGTCTTTATGCAGAAATAGATGGTACAAATGGGGTATAGATATGGCATAATCTGCAGCCATTAACAATGAAAATCATTAAGATGTTTTAGAGACACGGGAAAAAACTTCATAAATAAAGTAAGGTAAGGAGGAAAATACCAAGTGATACATACACTGAAATGAGAATTATTATTTTTTAGATTCTTTTGTTTATTTGACACAGAGAGAGAGAGAGAGAGAGAGTGCGTGCACAAGCAGGGGGAGTGGCAGGCAGAGGAAGAAGCAGGCTCCCCACTGAGCAAGTGGCCTAATGCAAGATTTGATCCCAAGACCCTGGGATCATGACCAGAGCTGAAGGCAGACACTTAACCATCTGAGCCACCCAGGTGCCCCTGAAATGACAACTATTTAAAAAGCATTTTCATGGAATAGAAAGTACTAGGCCAACAGTGACCTCCTTACTGACTTAGAGCAGGATTGAGAAACCAAGGTCTCTGGGCCACATCTGACCCGCCATCTGTTACGTACAGCCTGCCCGTCAGCCACACTCGTTCATCCTCGGGTAGCCTAGAACTGCTTTCAAGCCTCAAGGGTAGACCAGTAGTCTCTTGGCCCCCCAAACCTAAAAATACTTATTTCCTGCCTTTTCCAGGTGGTGACCCTTGCCTTAGACAGCTAGGGTTCACAAGGGCATTGTGAACACATCCCCTCCCCTAGAGCACAGTATCCACCCCATGGGAAGGGCAGATAAAGAATACGGTGTTAGACACCCTCTACCACCAGTTTTAGATTTGGCTGCCTTGATTGCAGCCAAGAGTCAGCCATGAGACAAGGCAGGTGATATAAATGAGTCAAGTGGGTTGTGTGTAAGACAATAGGGAGCGGCGGGGACAGAGGCAAATGGGGAAAAATGCCCATCCCATCCATCCGATGATGAAGGCTGCTGCCCATCGCCAGTACCCATCGCCGGCTGATCGCTGCTCTGAGCAGCAAGAAGGGAGGCCCGCAGTGGCCAGAGCTGTGATTTCCTAAGGAAGCGGAGAACCTAGATATTTAGGTAAAATCTTCCCATATTTACAAGTTGGCGATTGTTTAAAAAATCGCCACACAGTACGATAGAAATTTGCCAGACAGAATGGGCCTGCATGCTGACAGTTATCCAACACTGCTGAAATGAAATTCGTAAATGTGGGGAGTTTGCAATGATTTCAAGAAGTCTACCTGATGGATATTCAAGTCCTTATGCAAAGTCTTCTTTGACTTTTGAAAGCTTCCAACACTCAAATGAATATTAGTGATCACATTTAATGAGTGCTAGCACTGTCCTAGGCCCTGTGGCAAGCACTTTACATATATTAGTACATTCATTCATTTAGGCAGCAAGGGCCATCTTCAGCATTCCCCCATTTTGCAGATGTGTAAACTGAGGCATGGATGGATTAATTAATTCATCAAAGATCACAAAACTAGGAAGTAGAGATTGGGTTTGAACCTAGGTGATGTAGGCTTCAGACTATGCGTTAACCAGAGCTTCTGATTCGTTAATGTGCGTGGAAATGATCTAAAAATCTGGCTAAGATGATCTAAAAAAATCTCGCAGAGTCTGGTTCAGCAGGTCGGAGGCGGGCGGGGGGGGGGGGGGCACTCGAGGTTCATTGTTAACAAGCTCCCAGGTGATGCTGACACTGCTGGTCCATGACCCACATTTTGAGTAGCAAAGCTCTTACCCACCGGACCAGGGGTACTCAGAGCGGGACCCCAGAGCAGAAGCCCCCACAGCACCTGGGAGAAATCCGTTTATGGATTTCTAAGACCTGAAAGTCTGGGGGTGGGGTCAGCAACCTGTGTTTCCCAAGCCCTCCAGAGAATTCTGATACACGCTCAAGTTGTTAGAAATACAAAGCTGCATTCTTCGGCCTCCCAACTCCAATTTCTAATCATCGCTAGCTTGGCTGAGAGAACAGAGAGAGCCTTCCCTCTGTCTTAGGACCTTGATTCTGGCTGGGGTAGGAGAGACACAGTAGAGGGTATCAATGGCTCTTAGTATATATAGTATTCCCAGGACCCTATAAAAGCACACTTCCTTAAGGGCTGTGTGGCCTTCGGCCCTCTCTTTTTGCACTTACCCTCTACTCCACCAAGATCAAGTGAAATGAAATGATCCTAATTTAACCTCTTGATCCAACTGAAAATAGCCCAAGGTGATGTCTGGGCCTGACACCCCTTCTAGAAGGTTCTCCACATCCCAGGCTTTAGGCATCAACAGCCTTTGGAAGGCAAGACTGGTGGGAGGAGGGTGTGACAGGAGGCAGGGTGTTGGGGCTGTGGCGGGGTTGGGGGGGGGCGCCCATAGAAACCGCACGGCTGTTATCTGGAATGCCAGAAGTGTTCTGACAGTTCTCAAGATGGACATTAAATCAGTTGCTGGAAAGACAGTGAAGTGCGTGTCAGTTGGACTGGGGATGGGGCGGGGTTGGGGGGTACAGCTGGTGAGTAGAAACGGCAAGGATTGTGATGGGAGTCAGAATAAGAATCATAAATCTTGATTATTCTCTGTCTCAGCTGATTTGAACCAAATGCCTTGGACAGAGATACAGTCCGCATCTTGCTGAAAACTGAAACAAAACAAAACAAAACAAAAACCCTAACACAGAAAACCCACCAAACCGGATTAAATGTACAAACTGATATAAATAGCCCTCAATCCCTGTTAATGCTCCAACTGTCCCCACGGAGGGAAAGAGGTTACATTTTGCAGATCTGAGACCTGTTTTGATAAGATGGGGCACGCTGGATCCCCAGAACGGAGAACGGCCTGCCCCGGCTTTGTTTTTACTCCAGTCCCAGGGAATATCTATCCCTATGTCACCAGAAATGCTAGCGGCTCCTATAATGAAGGCCATTAGTGCAGCCAGCCCTCCTGATTCTGAGTGCCCTCCTGTTAAAATTAGGCACCCTACAGAAAAATGGAAATGCAGAGTCGTTACCATAAAGCAATAATAAAGTAAACCATTCTATTATGGATGAAAAAAAAAAAAGGCACTTGGGTTAATAAGAATATCGTATGCTTAAAAGCATTAAAATACCAGCATATTACCATTTTTGCATATGTAATGCATGAACTCAGAGACCAGGATGATTAGATATAAAAATACGAGATGATGGTGCCCTTTCTCATCAATCAATGCTGCTGCTCTAGGGGTAGAGGAATGTGTGACCACAGGACCCCTGCACGTTCCTGCCTGGACATTCTTATCACCATTTAGACTAAGGACTGGAGGACCAGATGGAGGGGTGAGCAGATGAGAAAGGAAAGCTGAGTCGCTGGCAGTTCCCACACATAGGATGGAAGGGGCTGTTTTCAACTCTTGGTTGGAAGGCTGGAAGAAGTCTTAGTGTCAGGCTGAGGAAATTCAAGGTCACGGTGTGCAATGTGTGCACAGCAACAGGAGCCAGGTGGGAGGGGCAGACAGGCGAACCCAGCCAGGGGGAGGTGGGTAGGAATGGGCGAGTGGACTGAAAATAAACAGGTGCCCGCTGACTTGGCTTCTGCCAGTTTTCTGCCACAAGGGAGCACACGTCCCATGTTGCCAGATCTTCTGACTTTCACGAGAAGGTAGAAAAGTTGGGGGTCTGTCCAGAATTTCCCATTTCTTAATGTGAACCAAACACAATGTTTGTGGCCAGCTGTGACTCTCGGGTCACTAGGTGTGGTCCTCAGTATAGAGTCAAATATCGGGAAGCAGAAAGTCAGGATACTGTGTTCTGAACTGGCTTGGTCAATAGCCAGCTGCCCTACCCTAGAATCATCACACAGCCCGTCTAGGACTACGCTCCCTCATGTGTGGAATTGAGTCGTCTAGGCTGTGAGTGCTCTGAGGACCACTGTGAGGTCTCGGTGGCTCACCAGGCTATCCCCAGAGCGCAGTCACTGACGGGGTCCCTAGCAGGTGCACAGCGAATGTTCAATGAATGGCTGAATAAATAAGGAATGAATGAGAATCCTGCTCTGACAACATCCGGTCTCCCAGCTCTTTCTCTCCTTCCTTTGTAGTTGAGGTATAGTCAACACACAATGTTATATAACTTTCTTTAGAGAGGGAGAGAGAGAATCCTAAGTAGGCTCCATGCTCAGTGTGAAGCTCCCCACATGGGGCTCCATCTCACAACCCTGAAATCAACCGTCAGACATTTAAATGACTGTGCCACCCAGGGGCCCCTCAAAACGTTATATTAGTCTCAGGTGCAAAACAGAATGATTCAACAAGTCCATACATCACACTGTACTCCCCACCCTAAGTGTGGTCACCATGTGTCACCACACAACGTTATCAATGTATCATTGACTGGATTGCCTATGTTGTACTTCTCATGCCCATGACTTACTGATTTTATAACTGAAGTTTACATCGCTCCATCTCCCAGTTTCTCACTGTCAGTTTTGACCAGTCTTATTTCCCCAACTCTTCATCCTGCTAAGGAAGATATAGATCCTGGTCTTTGACTCTGTTGCTTCCTCAACTTACGCATCATATTTTTTTGAAGATTTTATTTATTTATACTAGAGAGAGAGAGAGAGAGAGAGAGAGAGGGAGGGAGCGCACAAGCAGGGGAAGGGGCAGAGAGAGAGAGAATCTTGAGCAGACTCTGTGCTGAGCATGGAGCCTGACATGGGGCTCCATCTCATAACCCTGAGACCATGAACCGAGCTGAAATCAAGAGCTGAATGCTCAACCAACTGAGCCATGCAGGTGCCCCAACTTATGCATTATTTTATCCACTTTCTCTCATTTCGTCATCCATCAAGGAAGTATTAATGTGGTCTCACTGTTCTGGGTTAGGTCCTGTGCTGGGCACTGGGCACACAGGGATAAACCAGCATAAGCCCTGTTCTCAAGCAGCAGGCAAACAGAGATAGCCAACGAAAAGGGAGCATAACAACAGAATGTGCACGATGCGTTCTACTGGAGACACGTGAGAGGCGCCATTTTGGTTTATCTCTTTCATCCAGCTAACTCACCTATCCTACCTTGGGGAACAGATTCTAGAACCTTGATGCTACTACCTCACCTGTGAAAATCCATCTCAGAAGTTCCTCTCTGCCCTGTTCTGAGAGTCCTTCTCAGCATAAACCTGGCTGTCCCCAGTCTCCCACTGGTACCCTCCTAATGGTTTAGGATGAATATCCTAAACCTTCGCCCTAGCCTTATTCAACAAGGGATGGTAAATTCAGTCCCCCAAGGTCTGTTTCCACCTTGAAGTTCCTATAGATTTAATTCTGGGTGCTAATGACCAAAAGCAGAGAAGTATCTTCCTGATATTGGAGGGTCTTCTTTCATCAGTAACTCCTCAGCAGAATGCATTGCCTTGGTACAGCTGCTGCCATAAATGCTTTTTCCATTTTTGCCAGATCTATATACCTCCTGTTCTATCAATATTTGTAATCTATTATTTTTTAATTTCTGACTGCCAATTGGCCATTTTTTCCCCACCTCAAGGCTTTCATGCAATGTATAGCCACATATGACCAATATCAACTAACATGCACTATTTAGTTTCCAACTCTTTCCCGGAGCAACCTGTTCACCAGGCCCATGGTCTGCCTCCAACTTATCACAAGGGACAGTGAGACCAATGTTTGCCATTGCTCAGAAAGGATACCCATGTGATAGTGGTAGCTCCTAACAGCCATTTCCTTGCCCCTCAGCCCCCTGCTGTGAAGCCAATGTTACATATTTTGGGGTTTTGGCATAAAATCCTACTCCTGGTACGAATTTCTGCATTGCAAAGAAGACTAGGTTATGTCGTGATGATAAATTTATCTTGAAGTGTCAGTCAGTCCCTGAACACAAGTAATTCTTACTTCTTGTTCACACCACATGTCTGGTGTTGGCTGGTTTGGAAAGTTCTGCTCTACACCATCCCTCAGGGAGGCTGTGTTGGAATGTGATGCATGACCCCAGCACATGGTTTCTTGGTTGACTGTGGCTTAAGTGACAGAAAGTTGGGGAGATCACACAGGCTTTCCCCAGCCTCGGCTTCCCTCCCAGCCAAGACTAATGACAAGACCCCATCTATGATGACATAGACGTCTAATCAAGGAAAATGGGACACGCCATCCTCTTAGATGCCCAGGAGAGAGGAAAGAACCAGATAGGAGCAAGCACTAGAAGTTTATACCACATTTACTTAATATTCTCTTTTAATTGGGTGACTTTTATATAAAGGGGTTTCATTTAAGTTGGAATTTACATTCCTTGAGAAAAATTATATGTATAAGGAAACTTGTCTAAATGGTATCATTTGCCAAAAATAGATGATAAGCAAAAATATATCAGAAAAAGAAAGCAAGCACACTTTAAAATTGTATGAAGATGTTCTTGAAGAAGGGTCCAAGTCCACGACACATTCTCTCTTTATGAAAAAGAAGGAGGTAAGCTAATGACAGAGAAGCAGGCTAGCACCCAATTGATACACTCTTCTTGGCAGAATTGAACAAAAGTAAAAATGTGAGTACCTTCCTAATTATGTGATTCAACTGAGTTTTTAAAAATTTTAATTCTAGTATATTTTTTATATTTTAATTCCAGTAAAATTAATGTACAGTAATCTGTTAGTTTCAGGTGTATAAAATAGTAATTCAACAATTCTATACATGACTTAGTGTCCAGCATGACACGTGTATTCTTTTTTTTTTTAAAGATTTTTTTTTTTTTTTNATTTTATTTTATTTTATTTTTTTTAAAGATTTTATTTATTTATTTCACAGAGGGAGAGAGATCACAAGGAGGCAGAGAGGCAGGCAGAGAGAGAGAGGGGGAAGCAGGCTCCCCGCCGAGCAGGGAGCCCGATGCGGGCCTCGATCCCAGGGCCCTGAGATCATGACCTGAGCCAAAGCCTGACATTTAACCCACTGAGCCACACAGGCGCCCGACACGTGTATTCTTTTTTTTTTTTAAAGATTTTTATTTATTTATTTGACAGAGAGAGAGAGAGATCAGATCACAAGTAGGCAGAGAGAGAGGAGGAAGCAGGCTCCCTGCTGAGCAAAGAGCCCGATGTGGACCTCGATCCCAGGACCCTGAGATCATGACCTGAGCCGAAGGCAGCGGCTTTAACCCTCTGAGCCACCCAGGCGCCCCCGACACGTGTATTCTTAATCCCCATCACCTAAGTCATTCTTCCCCCCACCACCCCTCTGGGAACCATAGGTGTGTTTTCTATAGTGCAGAGTCCATTTCTTAGTTTGTCTCTACTCTTTTTTCCTTTGCTTATTTGTTTTGTTTCTTAAATTCCACATATGAGTGAAATCCTATTCTCTTTGTCTTTGCCTTTCTCCGACTGAGTTATTTTACTTAGCATTATCCCCTCTAGATCCATCCATGTTGCTGCAAAAGGCAAGATTTCATTCTTTTTTTATGGCTGGGTAATATTCCATGTGTGTGTCTGTGTGTGTGTGTGTTTATCTCACATCTTCTTTATGTGATTCAATGCTATTTAATGCCCTGCCCACGTAGCTTCTAAAATGATCTGTAAACACCAGTGGTACACATACCTGTGAGTTACTCTGACCTCCATCGTGTTTGGACAGACAGAATTAGGTATCTGGGGCCTGACCCAACAACCACATCTGTAGGCAGATTCCTAAATACTTGGCCCATAAGAATAGCTTCATCAGAGTCCTCGTGTTTGCAGAAACAAGCCAGCATGCGAGAAGTAAAATCCCCCTACTCACATATGTTCTTGGCAATCCATGCACATCTGGGCTCATTTCTGGATTTACTTTACCACAGCCTTTCTCAACCTCATCACTACTGATTTTCAGAGCCGGATAACTCCATCGTGGAGAGAGAGGGCTGTCTTGTGCCTTGCAGAATACGTAGCAACATCTCCTGGCCTCACACACTAGATTCCAGTGGTATTACCCCCCAACACAGGTTGTGGCAACAATAACAACAAAAAAATGCCTCTGGTTTAAACTAAATCCAAAAAGTTAGAGAGACAAGTTGGAGAGTAAGGAATCTGGCCCCCAAAGAAAGGTCTGGCCTTGGGTGCCTGGGTGGCTCAGTGGGTTAAAGCCTCTGCTTTCAGCTCAGGTCATGATCTCAGGGTCCTGGGGTGGAGGCCCGCATGAGCAGGGAGCCTGCTTCCCCCTCTCTCTGCCTGCCTCTCTGCCTACTTGTGATCTCTCTTTCTCTCTGTGTCAAATAAATGGAAGGAAGGAAGGAAGGAAGGAAGGAAGGAAGGAAGGAAGGGAGGGAGGGAGGGA
>LNAC01000123.1:3334410-3479643 GCA_002007465.1 Ailurus styani
GAGGGAGGGAGGGAGGGAGGGAGGGAGGAAGGGAGGAAGGAAGGAAGGAAGGAATGTCGGTCTGGCCTTTGTCCTTGCTGCTGGGAAGTAACTTCTAGACCCTTGGAGTTTCCCAAGTGATAGGAGCATCTTTGCTATTCAAGGTGGGCCTCTCCTGCCCGTTTACGATCAGGAGGTAACTCACGGTGGGCCCCCAGAGAGTTTCTGTTCACCAAATGACCCAGAGTGAGGGCTGGCTGTGCCACCACAAAGACCAACCATGTGAATACAGACTTTGAGCCATGGGATACCAGCCTCACCTCCAGGGAGGGAACCAGGGCGAGAGGCCGAGTTCACCCCCGTGGGCAAGAATCCAATCAGTCATGTCCAAGTAATGAAGTCCATAAAAACTGTGGACACCAGAGCCTGGGTGATCCTTCTGGATTTGTGATACTAAAGCGTATTGCCACCCTTGATGTCACGAGCACAAGGGGTCTCTGAGGAGGACAGAGGTTTAGCCTTTGGAACCCCTACCGTCCCACCCCTGCCTTATTCTGCCTTACACATTTCTTCCTTTGGGGACTTCAATGTCTATTGTTTTGCTATACCACATAACAGCAAGTACAACACTTTGCTCAGTTCCGTAAGTCATCCTAGTGAATTATCACCCCCGACGGTAGTCGTGGGAAGGCCTAGATTTGTAGCCAGCTGGTCCGAAGTGAGAGCAGCCCTGAGGACCCCCAGACTTGAGGCTTAGAGTCAGAAATCTTGGGCAGACTTGCTATCTAGAAGACCATATCCTTAACCTCCAGCTTGGCTAATTCCAAGTACAGCTATAACAGGGTCATTATTTTCAACCATCAATTTCATTAATTTTGTCTTTAAAATCTTTTTTTCTAGCAGTTGATCACCAGTCCTTATGGAAAAAGGCTGTGTGCAACATCTCACATTCATCATAATAGCCAGAAGTTTCCAACATAGTAAGTCACGAAGTCATTAAATCAGGAGTGTAAATTCTCATTCTATCCCTCCTGCTTATATGTGGTGGTCAGGCCACTTCACCGTTTGAGACTTGCTGCCCTCACACATAAAATGGAGAGAGTAGAACTATTCATTCATTAGGTGTTCATGGAGTACTGCACTGTACCAGGCAATGACCTCCCCCCGCCCCCAGGGATACAGTGCCGAACAAGAGGACATGGAGTCCACATTTCATAAGAGATAACAGCAACAACAAACAAATAACTTCAGATGATGACAAGCACCACAAAGGAAAAGAAAGCTGGGTGGGACAAGAAAGGGATAGTGGGAGCGGATGTTCTTTTCAACCGTGCCCTTTGAGAACACCTCTTGGAGAAGAAAGCATCTGTGCAAAGGTCCTGAGGTAGGAACACGTTTGGGATATCTAAAGGGTAGAAAAACGTGGTCATGGAGGATTAAGAGAAACAAAGCCTACAAAATGAATGAGCTCAGTACCCGGCACTTCAGAGAAAATTTAAGCAACCATTAGGAAGAGCTACACAAAAGCATGTTGAATGTTTATGGAAAACATCCCTAGAAATAATTGTGGTTGAATCCTATGGTGCGCGTAGTGTATATTCTATGTTTATTAACTTTACTATGCATCGCAACCACCTCCTGAGGTAGATAACGTCATCCTCGCCAATTTTACAGATGAGGAAACTGAGGCCAGAGTCTTCAGTATGTTGCCTCAATTCACACACCTTTTAAGACATTAAACCAGGAATGGGGACGAGGCAGTCAGCTCGAGCATTTTGCCCCTTACTCCTCTTTGCCAAGCATTTTAAACAACGGCTCTAATTCAAGATCCCCTTTCCTGACCTAAAAACGAACAAACAAACAAAAACCACTTGGACCTTCGCTGTGAATTTATTTAATAAATTCGTTTATTCAGTGAGCATTTATCAAACACCTGCCACGTTTCCAGCCTTGAACAGGTGCTGCGACTCTAAGGAACGTGGCCTGGCCTCTGTGCCCACTGGAGTGTGGGGGCAGAAACAAACAAAATCATAATGCGCTATCTCAACCTTTGGAACACTACGTAAGTGTCTCATGTGTCTTCAGCTTGTCTCCCCCCAAAGGAATACGTCAGCAGAGGCTGGGATGTAGAAAACTTAATTGCTAGTGTAACTGGACATTTTCATAAACAATGGAAAAAATATTACTGGTTTCTGAGAAACAAGAAAATCACAGTCGTGGAGTTAGGAATTTTGGGAAATCTTCGATTTACCCTTAAAAGAGAGTCCACTGGCCAGAATTTCCCTAGCTGCCTGGATCTAGATTTTTCCCCCTGAGCTTTCCTCTTATTAGAAGATCTGCCTCACAGGATGAGAGCAAACCTCCCTTCTCCTCTCAGTACTGTTACCTATCTTTTCTTCTCTCCCTGGTCCTCAAGCTCATAGTCTTTGACAAAAAACTGCGGAGTCTTTTCCCGGGTGTCTTCCCCGAGAAGAGGGAAGGCGGGCATCACCGTCTCCCAGTTTTATGGTCAAACAGGATTGCCTGTGAACCACGCCCTGCTGGCTTATCCCACTGAGACACGAGGCCCTGTTGCCTTGCTTGATTAATTCTTGAGATTGATTTGAAATTTGTACATATCTCCTTTGCAATCATTAAAGAGGCATTAATTGATTATTCAGGTGTAGAATCTATTCTGTTCTCCAACTTTACAGCCCTCTCAATCTCTTCCAGAAACCGCAAGGGCTGTTTGGCCCTGGTTTGACTTTCATTAATCTTGGCTGGAGTAACACCTGGAAAGGGAAGCCTAGAATTTGTAGACTTCACGTCTTCATTTCTATAACTCAGATCTCAACCTCATACATCCCTCGCTGTGTGTGTGTGTGTGTGTGTGTGTGTGTGTGTGTGTATACAATTTTTTTTTTTTAAAGTAGGCTCCATGCCCAGTGTGGAACCCAACGCGGGGCCAAACTCACGACCCTGAGATCAAGACCTGAGATCAAGAGTCGGATTCTTAATCAACTGAGCCACCCAGGCGCCCTTCTTAATAGGTAAGTAAAACATGAATCTCGTTTCCCTTTCTATTATAATCCCCACATCGTCTCCATTTCCTATAAGCACACACGCACACACACACCTGCTGTCTCGCTGTAGCTCGCAGTCCAGCAGCCAAACCCGGCTGGAAGTCATGATTTATTATACCTGCTCATGTATTTGAAGCAGTTAAATTCAAATGCTTTTCAAGTAATCCCAGGGCTCTCCAGTCTGCCATGGTCCCCACCAATCTTTATCCTCTGGTTCCATTTATTTATCTTACCTGCCTGGCCCCTGGAGGCATCTGAGTTTGTAATCCCTACCCCTGGTCGCACTGAACTACTTCCAATTTCCTAAGCATGCCAAGCCGTGTCTTAGCTTTATGCCACTGCACAGGCCACTAACCATATCTGGACCCTGTTCCCTCCCGAGCTAGTAATAATAGCTAAGAACGAAGCACGGGCGGGGCACGGTGCTAAACATTCTCCTGGGAGAGGGAACGCTGTCGCTTCTATCTTAGGAGAAACTCAGGCTTACAGAGATAAACACGATTGTTTGGCATCAGGTGGCTAATAAATGGCAAAACGCAGATCAGAAACCCACCTGTCAGCTCTAAAACATACTTCCTTTTCTAACAAAGTAGTTCAGGAATTCTGCCTCCTTCCTCAATACTCAGTCTGGACCCTGTCTCTCCTGCGAAGCCTTCTCTGAGTTCCCAGTGGCAGATTAAGTTATTGATTTCCTCCTGAGTATTCCCTTGGCCTTACACATAACATGTCTTAGTGAGGCTATCAGACTTTGTCGCATTTGTTTAATTCCATGGAAATAGCCAACTAGACCAGTATTTCTCAGACTTGAAAATGACATAACCCAAGAATACACCCATAGATCCCCAGAGATTCTTCCTAGAACCTTCATTTAGAAACCCCAGCCTAACAAGCAAAAATCTATTCAAAAATTACACTTCCTGGGGCACCTGGGTAGCTCAGTTAAGCATCCGACTCTTGATTTCAGCTCAGGTCATGATCTCAGGGTCAGGAGATCAAGCCCCGCACTGGGCTCCATGCTCAGTGGAGTCTGCTTGAGATTCTCTCTCCCTGTCCCTCTGCCTCCCCCACCCTGCTCTCTCTCTCAAATAAATAAATCTTTAAAAAATTACACTTTTCACACTGTAAAGCCACTTAGACTATAAAAATATTAAAAACTCTCATGCATACTAGTCTATAGACCTCTTGAAGGCCAGGGTCATGTCTCACTCATCTTTGGATCCTCACTGCTCAGCTTCCAGCCTGGTCCAAAATGCAGATTCTGGAAATGTTAGTAGAAGGGAAGAAGGGAAAAATGGAGGAATGATGAGAATGATAACATGTTCCTAAGAACAACAGAGAGGTAGACCATGTTGCCAGGGTAAATTAAGCGCAAAAGAAAGGCTGACTTTGAAGAGCTGATTCCCCAGGGTCGGGTAGCCGCAGGTCACACAAACCTGACAGGTGACACAGATGAGCTAGTTTTTAGCCACATCTATAGTTTTTTTTTTTTTAAGATTTTATTTATTTATTTGACGCAGAGAGAGAGAGAGAGAGAGATCACAAGTAGGCAGAGAGGTAGGCAGAGAGAGAGGGGGAAGCAGGCTCCCTGCCGAGCAGAGAGCCCGATATGGGCCTCGATCCCAGGACCCTGAGATCATGACCTGAGCCGAAGGCAGAGGCTTTAACCCACTGAGCCACCCAGGCGCCCCACATCTATAGTTCTGCTCACACACAGGAGAATGACACTTCTCAGCCCCTCTGAGGTTAAGAGCATGTGACTTGCTTTAGCCAATGCAACGTGAGTGGAAGTGACATCTGTCACTTCTGGGTGGAAGCTCAAGGAGCTGGTGAATAATTTGCTGTTTTCCTTTGCTTGGGCCACCCCAGCTAGGCAACATTCCGGACAGCAGAGGCTGTATCTGCTTCTGTTTTGGAGCAAGATGACAGGGGCCGGGGCTGGATCTTACTGCTGGGGCCATGGAGCATGCCCGGGCGGGAATATCCCTTTGCTGGGCTAAGCCACTGCTATCTGGAGAATGCTAGCACAGCAACAATATTTTCCTCATTCACTTAACAAGTATTTATTGAGCACCTAATATGTTCCAGAACTATGCTGGGAGCCAAGGATACAACGTTCCACAAAATCAGATACGTTCTTCCACCTGACAGGAAGTCACATTCTACTGGGGAAGATAAGTATCATTAAAGAAAATCATACAGTGGGCGCCTGGGTGGCTCAGTGGGTTAAAGCCTCTGCTTTTGGCTCAGGTCATGATCTCAGGGTCCTGGGATCAAGGCCCGCATCAGGCTCCCTGCTCAGAGGGGAGCCTGCTTCCCCCCCCTCTCTGCCTGCCTCTCTGCCTCTTGTGATCTCTCTCCCTCTGTCAAATAAATAAATAAAATATTAAAAAAGAAAAAGAAAGTCATACAGTATAACAGTGATGGATGCTTTGAGGTGAGGAGTAGGAGATAAAGTAACAGAACAAAGTGATCAGAAGAAACTTCCCCCAAAGAATTCACCACTGGACAGAGAGCTGATGGAGGAGAGAGAGGTACCAGGTGAAGGGTTGGGGGAGGGGAGAACACACGAGGCAGAGGGAACAGCATGTGCAAAGACCTCAGGACAAGCCCCCCCCCCCCACAAACCCAGGTTTAAGGAACTAAATGAAGGCCAGAGAAGCCCCAGTAAGACTAGCTCAGGACTTCCCACGGCCTCTGACTCCACGGGGGGTCGGAGCTGCCACATGAGACGATACACAGGAAATTACATAGGACCTAGAAGGTCTCAAGAACCTGGAGGGCATCTCACAGATGCCAACTCAGCCGGATTCGTGGTTGTGTGCACTGAATTCCTGACTCTGATTTTTTGCGTGCAGGGGAGGGTAACGGGGGCCCTGTGTCTAACTGCCTTGGCCCCTGGAAGTTAATGTCCTAGAGGGAAAAAGAGAGAAAAGTAATGTGCTGAAAGCAGCCTTCCGGGAGATGGCCTCCTAAACCCCCATTTCCACTCATAGTTCATGAAAACGAAGTGTGACGTCCCTGGAGGCCACTGCCGTCTGAGGGAGAGCAGCTCCGGTCCCCGTGGCTGGAAAGTACGAGTCAGAAGGGAAGGAAATGGCCTGGTCTTGTGGGTCTGCACACCTTCTGAACACAAGCCCAGCGCAATTTCAAAACAAAATGGGACATGGCAGCAATAGGTATACCCTCTTTTCTCCCTAACTCCCCGAAATTGCATATGATAACTTCACAGAGGCTTGCAGAACCTAAAACACCACAGTGGATCAGGAAACCGGGGCACAGAGAAGTCACAAGACGGGTCACTGGTGAAGCTAAGACCAGAAGCTGGGTCCGAAGAGATCCTGCATCCTCCTAGTGCTAAGGGATAAGCTTCGGACGCAACGTTTAAAGCAGGAGTTGCAAAAGCCAATGCCCCCAGGTGTCTGTGCGGGGGCAAATGCGGGAAGCAGGGCGGGGGACTTGGAGAGCACCTGCCTTGTTGAAGAGGGGCAGCTTACTCCTCCCCTCCGATTGGTAACTGCCATGGGCCAAGGAGGCCAGATCTCCCCACATTTCAAGAGAATCCCCAAACACAGGTAACTATGTTAACTCTCCAAAGCTGTTAAAACGCGAGCATCTAACATAAATGCCTAGACCCATACACACGTCTGGATGGATCAAAGCTGTCTTTACGCCTCATTTCACTCGGTGGTTCTTAACTGGGTGTGACTCTGGCCCCCAGGAGACATTTGGCAGCGTCTGGAGACACTCTGGGTCGTCACGAACTGTGAGCACAGAGTACCTACTCTCATCTGGCAGAGGGAGGCCAGGGATGCTTCTCAAAATCCTGCCACACCCAAAGAATCATCGAGGATCCAGGGGTGACAGCGCAGAGGCAGAGAACGCCCCCGTTTCACCACTGTGGTCCCTCCAGCTCTGATCTCCGGCGTAAAGCTCCTTCACCCAGCGAAGTCCTCTCTAGTCTCGGGACTGCTCACAGCTCTCCTACGCCAGGGAAGGCAAGATACGTGCTTGCTTTTCATCTGCTTTGCTTTCTTCCAGGCCTGGGCGAAGTCTGACTAATGCGCAAGGGCTTGAGCTACACGTTCCAATCCAGCTGTTTAAGTGTATAAGAAACAGGAGCAATCCGACTCCAGTCAATAGTGTAAACAAAGCCTGGTTTAGATAAACCCCATTACTAGGCCCCAAGTGGCCCAGGGCACCTCTGTTGCTGCTGATTAGCGTTAAATGCTAAACACAAACCAATTAGCACACTCTAAGGCTGCTTATCTCCTGTCACTTAGTGTGGAAATAAAGCCCAACGCTAAATACACATATTGATTTAGCCATTATATCCAGCATCACTCAAAATAAAACTCGTTATATTATTGAGTAAAAACAAAGTCACCTTAGTTTTCAGGATGGGCTGTATTATTAAGAAATTTCACTTTTATACCTTTCCATTGATTTGCCAAAAAAGGTCTGAGCGCTTTGTGCTGCTGGGGGGCCTCACCAGCCCCCCGACGCACCGAGGAAGCGGAGCTTGGGCCTTCCCCTTGACACGATCTTTGGTTTTAGCCCTAAAAAATACAAACTGCTATGGGAATCCTTTTTCTTTAAAATATTCTTTCAGCAGAGATGAGGAAATTATATGCTGGAAAGGCAGGATATTAAATGGGCGGATAAACTGGGATATTAAAAAAATGCAAAACCCACAGGCATTATAATAAAAATGGGTTCAAGTTTGAACATTAACCATAGGCACTGATCCACTGTTTATGGGAAAGGGAAAGATAAAAACAAAACAACAAAACAAAACAAAAAACCAAAAATATCTTCGGAGTTCAGATATAAACAACTGACGGAAGAGTCTGGAAAAAATGTAATCAAGGAATCACTTTGAATGGCTATTTTAATTTCTTCTGCCTAAGGCACCCTGTGCCATATCCCACACTGCACGTTCTACCATTCTGGCAGACATTATTTTTTACCAGAATGATCCAAATCTCCTCACTGGGAAACCAAGCCCCAGTGAATGCTTCGTCTTACTGACCTTCATGTCCCACATTCTAGCCCAGGGTGTTGGCATAGAGAGGACGCTACTGCCTATGCGGGACCCAGAGACTCTGGCCACGGGCTATCTCACGAAATGCATGCTGCCACCAAGGGCCCACAGAAGTTAAACATCTGCTTCTTGGGTGCATTTTCACATGGATCCCATCTGAGGGCTTTCTTACCTTTTTTCCCCCCTGGGGTGTAGGAATGGACACATGATCTTAGTCCTTGTAAATTTCTCTGCCAAATGCTGTCCTTCCCACACAATCTTTATAGAGCACTTGCTAACCAGTTCATATATCAGCTGCTCTTACCGCATGGTTCTGGTGTGTTACAGATCAATGGCAGAGAAAGAAAGTGTACTTACTACTCTGGAAAGTGCATATAATCCATAGTGTCTCCTATTTATCCAACACACCTTATCGATGGAAATCTGCTCTACTAGAGAATATCATTTGTCAGGATGGCAAGAACCACTGCCTTCAGAAAACCCTCTGCAGGGACCCAGGATTACATGGTGGAATGAACGTGAGCATTTATCTCCTTTCCTTCCAGAAAGACCACTAATGACAGGAACTATGTGGAAAACAGAATAAATACACATGAACCAAGAGGACTGGAGGGGGACAGGGTGAGTGAGAAAACAGACATGGAGGGATAGAAAAGCCTAGAACCAGGCACCCTGAACTGGCAGACACCGAACAGAAGCCAGCCAATGTGTTCCAAAGGCCCATGGAAGGCGCAGGACTTGGAGGTACCAGACACCACGGAAGACGGGGGGCACATGGTACAGAGCTACAGATAGCGGGGCTGGTTCAAAGTCTACTCTTCCCACCCAGCACTGTCAGGCAACCCCTTCGCCCTCTCCACCCCATCCTCTCTGATGCCACAGTGAAGAGACTTCCAAAGGGAAGAGAAGGCAACACACACAGTCTGTGGCGCCAGGACAATCAGTCCAGTTCGTTCCATTGTCTATGGTAACCACCACCATGTTACCTAGTTGTGCCAATGAAACTCACCCTTGGAACTTCAGCTGGAAATATGAGGCAAGAGATACTTTCCTTCTGCTGAGATTGTTAAACCGGGAGACAGATCACCCGAGAATAAAGTCAACAGAAAAGCTGGTCCAAAAAATGAGAGGGGCAGATTCCCAACAGCTATTGTTTGAGTACCAGGATCCAGCCGTACCTGAAGCCAGTATCCCTGTATGAAATGAGTGAACACTTTACTGAACAGTTACTATGTGTTACTATGTATCAGAGCCTGTTCTAAGGAATTTACTTATACCCAGTTAATTAACCTTCACTGCAGCCCTGTGATGTAGGTCCTGTAATTAGCTTTATTTTACTGATGAGAAAATTGTTCAGACAAGTTAGGTAGGTAGTACAGTGAAGATTCCGACTTAGGAGGTCTGGTTCCCAGAGCCTGCAAGTTTAAGCATCATAATATATAATCCTTAGTTGTTAGTTCTGTGAGTCAATAAATTCATTTAAGTCAGCTGGAGTTGGGAGTTCTGACCCTTCTTTCTCAGAGCAACTTAACCGATCTAGTGTCTTGTCTGCCCAGAAATCCTTACTGATGGGAAGATGCCAGCCATGTAAACACTATTTGTGTAAAATGCCTTTACAAACCCTTCTGAAAATCATTCTCAAGTAAGGAGTTCTAAGGATGCATCTGGGAAGCTAAAGTCTTTTCTCAGGAAACACTGAATAACCAAATGCCATGCTCTTTCCAGAGTCTAAATATCCAATGGCTCTTATTTCTGGATTTCCCCTAACATCCACACCCACCTTCCCATATTCATCTGGATTTGTCAGCTTCTCAGATTCCTAGTCAGCAAGGAATGTGGGACTTAACCTGTTGCATTATTTCTGGTTTATTTGCTCTATAATAAACAAACTAGACCTTTACCCAACTTTGTCCCACCTTGGGGTTATATGGTATGTTTCAAGTATGGTGAATATTTATTGTCCCAAGACCTCTGGAATGATTCCTATAAAAAGAAATGTTCAGGGGCACCGGGGGGGGGCTAAGTTTCAGTTAAGTGTCTGACTCTTGATTTTGGCTCAGGTCATGATCTCAGGGTTCTGAGTAGGGACTGTGCATGAAGCCTGCTTAAGATATTCTCTCCTCCTTGCCCTCTGCCCTTCCCCCGCCACCTGCGTGCTCCCTCTCTCTCTGAGAGAGGAAGGAAGGAAAGAAGGAAGGAAGGAAGGAAGGGAAGAAGGAAGGGGAGGAGGAAGGGGAGGAGGAAGGGGAGGAGGAAGGGGAGGAGGAAGGGGAGGAGGAAGGGGAGGAGGAAGGGGAGGAGGAAGGGAAGGGAGAGGGGAAAGGAAAGAAAGAAAGAGAAAGAAAGAAGAAAGAAAGAAGAAAGAAAGAAAGAAAGAAAGAAAGAAAGAAAGAAAGAAAGAAAGAAAGAAAGAAAGAAAGAAAGAAAGAAAAAGAAAGAGGAAGGAAGGAAGGAAGGAAGAGAGAGAGAGAGAGAGAGAGGGAGGGAGAGAGGAAGGGAGGAAGGAAGAAAAGAAAAGAAAAAAAGAAATGTTCATAGGGTGCTACGCTGGTTCCCCGTTTTTCTGTGCCTCTGCTTTTCCCAAGTAAACCCAGCCATCCCCAGGGTTCTAATGAGCCCCTATGCACTGATGACCCCCCAACTTCACAGCAAGCTTTGACTTTTCTTCTGAGCCCCATACCGCTATTTCCAATTTCCCACTCACTGTGGGCCACTGGAAATCCCACAGAAACATCACCGCCCCAATAATCTCTTCCTCTTCCATGAGGCTCAGAACCACCATCCACCGACTCCTCTGCCTAGATCCCAGCTCTGTTATTGGCATAATCATTCACCCAGGATTCCAGAGCAAACAACTTGGCTTTTTCCTCTCCTGGGTTCTTGCACCCGCATTCCACTAGTTACCAAGCCCTGACAACTCTGCCTTAAAAATCTGTCTCAAAGACATGTTCTTTTCTTTCTCTTCCCCTCATTATTTCCTAGCTGAACTATTGCCAGGAGCCCCCCTGAATACCCTCCCACTCCAGGTCGTCTCCATCCCAATCTACCCTCTCCATTGTAACCAGCGCCATCTCTCTTCAAAAGACATTTCAGAGCCTGCAAGAAAATGGCACAGTTGGTGCAAGCTGTCACAAAACCCTTTCTCGAATTCCTTTTTTTTTATTATTTTTTTTTTTTAAAGATTTTATTTATTTATTTGACAGAGAGAGAGAGAGATCACAAGTAGGCAGAGAGGCAGGCAGAGAGAGAGGAGGAAGCAGGCTCCCTGCCGAGCAGAGAGCCTGATGCGGGTCTCGATCCCAGGACCCTGAGATCATGACCTGAGCCGAAGGCAGAGGCTTTAAACCGCTGAGCCACCCAGGCGCCCTCGAATTCCCTTTAAAATGCTCTCAACCAACCAATGAGAGGATGGCGTGATCTCTCTGCTCACAGGATAAAATCAATAGCATTCAGAATCAGGGATGAGTTTATATTAATTGCTGTGTCTTCGGAAACAGATCCCCAAACCTATCTGATACCACAAGCTTGTTGAAAAGTCTCAATTACTTTGTGATTGCCTAAAGAGAAACCCGGACGTTTTTAAAACTTTCTCTTTGGAAATAATTTCAAACTTGCAGGAAAGTTGCAAGGATAGAAAGAGCGCAGGGAACACCTCATACACTTGATTCAGGTTCACTTATGGTTCCCATTTTTGGCTCTTTTGCTCTGTGTAAATATTCACGTAGATGTGCAGATACACACACCAGAACCTTCTGAGAGTACACTGTAGATATCTGGTCTTTTACCTTTAAGTAGTTCAGTGTGTATTTCTAAGAATAAGAGGTATTTTCATATAATCACAGGAGGGTTATACTCTTCCCTAAATTTAACACTGATTCGACCCTTTTATCTCATCTACCATCCGAATTCCAATATTGTCAATTACCCAAAGTCTTTCATTGCCTTTTTATTGCTTGTAGTAAAAGACCTAATCAAGGATCAAAGATTGCCTTTAGTGGCTATGTCTCTTTAATCTCCTTGAGTCTGCAACATGTCTACAACCTTTATCTTTTAGGACACGGACATTTTTTGAAGAATATGGCCCACCCCTGTTTTAAACATTTTAAAAAAGATTTTATTTGTCAGAGGGAGAGAGATACAGAGCACAAGCAGGGTGAGCAGCAGGCAGAGGCAGAGGGAGAAGAAGCCTCCCCGCTGAACAGGGAGCCCAATGTGGGGCTTGATCCCGGGACCCTGGGATCATGACCTGAGCTGAAGGCAGACACTTAACCGACTGAGCCACCCAGGCGTCCCCCACCCTCTTTTTAAAATACAGCTTCCNTTTTTTTTAAAGAAGTTTTTTTTTTTTTTTTTAAAGATTTTATTTATTTATTTGACACAGAGAGAGAGATTACAAGTAGGCAGAGAGGCAGGCAGAGAGACAGGGAGAGGAGGAAGCAGGCTCCCTGCTGAGCAGAGAGCCCGATGCGGGCCTCGATCCCAGGACGCTGAGATCATGACCTGAGCCGAAAGCAGAGGCTTTAACCCACTGAGCCACCCAGGCGCCCGTCTGGTGTTTCTTCATGATGAAATTCAAATCAACCACTCCCTGACTACCATTTAAGTAGTATCTTCTCCTTTTCAGGGTAACATATCCAGGAAGACAGAATATTTTTCAATGTGGCACTCCAAGTCTTTAAATTTTGTCTCTTATGTTCCACATACTCTCCTTTATGATATTCCCACTGAACCCTGTCTGGCTGACCTCCCAGGCACCAGTCGCTGTCCTATCTGTTTGCCTGTCCAACACCCATTCCTTTGGCAAATGCCCTCACCTCCCAGTCCCTTACTAATGTTGCTCAATCGTCATGGTTTTCATGAAGTAGAGCCCATTTCTGTGGTTCTAGAGACATCATCGGGGACCAGGAATGGGGCATCAAGGTCCTTCTCTCCTTACCCACAGAAAGGCAAAAATGGGCATGTATGTCAAGCTGGACGATCCTGGACTTCCTCTGGATCTCTCAGGACAGATCTCTTTGCTTTGAGCTTTGTGAATTGTGAGGAGCACATCTGTTTAGACCTCTGGACGAAGGGCATCTTATCACAATGGAGGGAGATCCGTTCTGAGAATGAGGGAAAACGTAGCTATAATTTGAAGTATGTATTTGAAAGAGAAAAGAGAGGAAGAGCTGTGTAATGACATGATTTAAGCACCTGATTCCTGCCATGCCTGAAGCTTTATTACCAAGGACTTTTCAGTTGCATGAGCTGGTAAATTACTGAGCTGCTAAAGCTAAATGTGGTGACTTTAACACCTTTTCCACACTTGTCTGTGCTGTTAAAGTCCCAGAATGATAACAGACTGGGCAATAATATGTATATTTCTTTTTTTTTAATATTTTATTTATTTATTTGATACAGAGAGAGAGATTACAAGTAGGCAGAGAGGCAGGCAGAGAGAGAGGAGGAAGCAGGCTCCCTGCGGAGCAGAGAGCCCGATGTGGGCCTCGATCCCAGGACCCTGAGATCATGACCTGAGCCGAAGGCAGGGGCGTTAATCCACTGAGCCACCCAGGCGCCCTATGTATACTTCTTTGGGGCGCCTGGGTGGTTCTGTTGGTTGAGCATCCAACTCTTGGTTTCAGCTCAGGTCATGATCTCAGAGTCGTGAGACTGAGCCCCATGTAGGGCTCCACCCTGGGAGTGGAGCCTGCTTGGGATTCTCTCTGTCCCTCGCCTTCTGCCCCTCCCCCATCTCTAAAATAAAATCTTTTTTAAAAAAGCACATTTCCTTTTCAACACTGTACACATTTATCTGCAGAATCAATCAACATTTCTCAGATTCCGTGATCCTGTAATTTTGCTGTATTGACTGTTCCACCTTGCTCATGAGTAGCCTGGTAGAAGATAAGCACATAACTATTTACAATTATATTTCAAAGAGAAAGTTCTACATGAACTTTGAGAACCTGCAGGATATGTCTAAAGCAGTTCTCAGTGGAAAACTCATAGTTCCAAATGTTAGGAATTTTAAATTAAAGAAATGAAAATAAATAAATTACATTTAACTCAAGAATCTAGAAAAAAGAACAAGGTAAATGCAAAGAAAACAGATGACAGCAATCTTCAAACATAAAAGTAGAAATTACTAGGAAAAAAAGATGAATGATGTATTTTGAAATGATGAATACAATCCCAAACACGGTTTTCTGGAAAAGAAAAAAAGGGAAAAAAACTACCTGCTCACCTAATGGAGACAAAAAGAGTAAAATTCAAATTCACAATACTAAGTAAGAATGGAGAAATATGGGGCACCTGGGTGGCACAGTTGATTTAAGTGTCTGCCTTCAGCTCAGGTCATGATCTCAGGGTCTTGGGATCGAGTCCCACGTTGGGCTCTCTGCTTCTCCCTCTGCCCTCCCCCCATGCTCTCTCTAATAAATAAATTAAAAAAAAAAAAGAATGGAGAAATAGTCCCTCTCAGATGCAGAGATAAATCCATTCTGTAAGGAAAAGGGGCGGGGGGAGAAGACATGCCCAAACAGCTTCAGAAGTGAATTCCATCAAACCTTCAGTGAACAGAAAAGTCTTATGTCATTTAACCTGTTATCAAGCATTCTTTTAAAGCATAGTGTGATAAGTGCTCAGAGAAAAATCATAAAAACTTATCAGGCACTTCAAAACTAGCAGGTTTGCCAGTTCTCACAGTTTGACTACAGATTCACCAAATGGATGAATCCATCCCAGTTATGGGGAATCTGGAGGGAAGGGTTGGTCAATGAATGCAAGGAGATCAATATTCACCAAATGGCACAAGCCTGGAGTCATAAAAAACGATTAAAGGGCACCTGGATGGTTGAGCATCAGATTATTGGTTTCAGCTCAGGTCATGATCTCAGGGTAGTGAGACTGGCCCCGAGTTGGGGTCCACTGAGTGCAGAGTCTGCTTAAGACTCTCTCTCTCTCCCTCTGCCCCTCCCCTCCAAAATAAATAAATAAATATTTTTAAAAGGATTAAATTTCAGGGTCAGGAATGGAAAAAACTCTGATGATCTGGAGTGATGGAGTTGATTCTAAAAATGAAACAAGATGGGATCGGGAAGGAGACAAACCATAAGAGACTCTTAGTCTCATGAAACAAACTGAGGGTTACTGGGGGGTGGGCGGGGTAGGGATAGGATGGCTGGGTTATGGATATTTGGGGAGGGTTTGTGCTATTGAAAAAAATAAAAAATAAAAAACCTGAATATGGTACTAAACTTCAGTAGATACGGCCAGGAAAGTAGTCATGCCTGTGATATCAGCTATTCAACACTAACTCGATAGGACTCAGAAATATGATGTGGTTAGCAAAAATGTCAAGTAATCTCAGGTTATATTGCAGAAATAGACTATCTCTAAAAAAAATGACAGTCTCTCTCTACAGTTCTCTGGTCAGTACACTTTGAAGTAGTAATCAATTTTAAAGGGATATTAATTTAGAAAGAGAGAGAATATACCCAAAGGGAGACTAGAATGATGAGGAGCCAATTAGCAGATTCTGTTGTTCTGCCTAGTTTCCTTCTTTGGGAAGAGTTCATCTCTTTAGGGAAACATCGCCACCATGCCATCTTTCTTAGTCCATGTTAGGCTTAAGGTCACCCAGACCAGCGGATACATGACTCAGGCATGCCTGACCACAGTCTTATCCTCTTGGAAAAAGTGACTGATTATTTTTTAGGTTCCTTGAGCTGGAGCTATTATGAAAATCTTCACTTTCTCCTGAAGTTGCTGGGTTGAGGGGACATAAGTCTGGGGCTACAAGGGGACACTGACCATGAAGTCAGTGGAGAAAATAGCACAGATAAAGAGATGGAGGGAAACAGGTTCCTGATGCCATTAGTGAGAACCTTGATCCAGTCTTTCTTGAAGTCAAATACATGAATCTACAAATGCTCCTTAACTAGTTTGAGTTCAGTTTCTGCCATTTACCACCAAACAATTTCTAACTAATTCAACCGTAAAAATATGCCATATGAGAAATGATTAAAGGAGTAATGATTTTGAAATTGAAAGAGCACATGGAGATCATAAGAGCTCTCTTTAAACACTCAAAAAAAGGTCACTGAAATCAAGAACCAAATAAGATGACCTGCATCACTGGTATTATCTTGCATTTTTCTGGATGTTTTAAAAATGCAATAAGACAAGAAAAATAAATTGCTGAGCTATTGGAAAAGAAGAGAAAAATTTCTCTTTGCTGTTATGACTATATATCAAGATAGTCTAAGAGCCTAGATATAAAAACCATTTTAATTTGGTAAGGTGATTGGATGTAAGATAAATACATGAAAATCAAAATATTTTCTAAATCGAGCAAACACTAGCTAGAAATGAAAATGGAAAAAAATTCATAAGCATAATAAAAGCTAAGAAATACATAGCAATGTACTAAACCCAAAACCTATGGGACTTACATAAAAGAAATCTATAAAATTATATGTAAGAATATCAACCTAGATATCGATAAGTGGAAGATGTATTAGCTCAATGGACGGGATGACTTAATGAAATAAAATATTGATTATTTGAAAATTACCATATTAATTCAATGTAATTTTGGATATCAGATTTTTGTTAGTTTTATAAAATGTTAATTTTCATATAGAAGAAGAAATTTTCCATATTAGCCAACAATACAAGTAAAGAACAGTGAGGAACGACTTGCCTTGTAAGATATTAAAACATACTATGAAATTACCATAATCAAAACAATGTAGTATTAATGTGGTATGGGGGGGGGAGATGAGCCTTGAGATAAATTACATTATATATAGCAATTGTATAAAATAAAAATGCCAGTAACTAAATCATGATTTCACTTAATAAGTGGCACTGGCAGAACTGCCTACTATCTGGGGGAAAAAATGGAATATATTACCTTACACTGCATATTAAACTATAAATTAAAAGTTTAAATGCAAAGAACAAAGCAAAATAATTAAAATCCTAGGTTATAATTTAAAATTATATGCATATCTCTAGATATTTAAACCACACAAAAAACCTAGAAGCTATAAAACTCTTTCCTAGCCCTTTATTTTGTCCTCAGTCTTATCCCAGCCCTCTGGTGGAGGATGGGTATAAAGCAACCGTGTAACAAAGGAGTCTTCTTATCTAGGAAGGTGTCAGGCTACAGTGTTGTCATCACCAATGACTGCCCAAAACTGCTCTACCCAACAATTAGAAGGCGTTTCGGTCCCATATCTTATCTAGTCTCTGATCACATTTCTTTGCTAGTTCCCAGCCAAGGAAAGAATTTCCCATATCATTATTTATACTTATTATATCCTGATCCATCTTATTTACAAATATATCATTTTTATAAGAAGGAAAAACAAATCAATTAAAGCAAATGTGCTTCTAAGCAAGTGACATGCAGTCACTATTCCAATATATAGTCCTTGTAGAGTCTGGGGAAAATGGAAGTGGAAGCATCAGAAGAAGAGAGGAAAGAAAACTCACATTTACTGTTCACGTACTATGTGCAAAATACTTTCAATATCTTATGCAAAAAACCAGAGTAAGCGTGTCATTATGCCTGCCTTGTAAATAAGGCTAAGGCTCAGCAAGGTTAAGTAACTTTTTCAAGGTCACTGTGGTAAGTTTCCTGGTGTGTTCCCTATTCTTACGGTACTCTGATTGCTCTTTGAGAAACCATCTACTCCATTCCTGTGCATTCAAGGATGGCACATGACTGAGGTACAGCCAATCACTTTGATTTATCTTCTGGCTACAATGATTAGTTTAGGAATAGGCATGAGACCCTGGTCAGTTCTACTAGAGTAGCTTTTAAATTTTGCTGAAATTGTCTAAAAACAAGTTCTTTCCACTCATGCAAATGAGCTTGTAAACTGTAAGTCTAGAGCTGCCAGAGGCTGTCCCATGGACAGAGCCAACCTGAGAACTGAGTTGAACAGATGAAAGACACAATCTTAATCATACAGTTTGAGCCCCTGGATCCAGCCATACCTGAAGCAAATGCTGCCTTTATGTAGTAGACACACAGACTGATAAACCCCTTTACAGACTTACATCACTTTATATTGGACTGTCATCCTCTAAATAGAAAACATCTTGATTAATTAAGTCACCACAGAGCTAAGAAGTGATACAGCTCAAGATATAAATGTCTTTCTTCCTTCTCCCAACGGTCTTCATCATTCTCCACAAGGCCATACTTCCTGAAGAATCACTCTATTAGTTGGAGGAAAATTGTACAATTCACAAAAGAATCTGCTGTGATACCTGACACATCCTTAGCCTGCTGTGAATTCTATACTGTCTTTGACGAATGGAATTAGGGAAGAACATTCTGAGAAATTTGATGGAAATGAGATTTAAATTGTATTGAAAAAACACAATGAAGTCCAGTTCCCAAAGATTTGGTTTTATTCAATAAGTACGTGGTACTCAGACAAAAGAACATTTTGAAGTGGAAAGAACAATGAGCTCTGAGTCAAAAGAACAGAGAGAGAACTGTGGTCCCACCTTTCAGCTGTGCAGTTTTAGGCAAGAGGGTAGTTGTGTGAGGCTTAATTCTTTCTCTTCCTTCAGGCAGAGCTTTTCTGAGATGGAAATAAGATCTAGACTGTTGAAGTACTTTTAATTATTTTTTTGAACTGCAAAGGGCTATCACGTAATATTATTAAATGTTGGGGTATTTCCGTATAAGTTGAGATTTCCAGTGTTATTGTTATAATATATAATAGTCTTTAAAAACAATAACACATTGAAAGAAATGAATATGGGTAAAAAATAAGTGAGATCAAGTTAATTGTGTCTACTAATAGAAGAAATTAGTGCAAAGGTAGCCCTGGAAAGCTACAGATTCATAAACAAACACTACACATTATATTTTCTTTACAAACAAAAAGATAAAACGTTGATAATATAAATAAGATAAAATGGGCAAATAAAGAGAATAAGTTATAGGATTGGAAAAATAAATCTGAAGGGTTAAAAATATCAAATAAGACTCCACAGAGTAGATTTAAAAACGTGATACGGTAGTAACAAGGAAAAGGAAATATAGTATAAAGCTAACAGGTTAAATGTACTAAGAGAAATGGGGGGATTCTAATGCCAAGCTACCTGGATCTGTTGGAGGCAGCTGACATTTACGGAGCACACAATAAGTACCAGGTACCAAGAGGGGTCTTTTACCATTCTCTTCTACCACACACAAAGATGAACTCGAAATGGATGAAAGACCTCAACACGAGACATCAAAATCCTAGAGGAGAACATAGACAGTAACCTCTTTGACATCAGCCACAGCAACTCCTTTCAAGACATGTCTCCAAAGGCAAAGGAAACAAAGGCAAAAATGAACTTTGGGGACTTCATCAAGATAAAAAGCTTCTGCACAGCAAAGGAAACAGTCAACAAAACAAAGAGGCAACCCACGGAATGGGAGAAGATATTCGCAAATGACACTACAAATAATGGGCTGATATCCAAGATCTATAAAGAGCCTCTCAAACTCAATGCCCAAAAAGCAGATAAGCATCAAAAAATGGGAAGAAATGAACAGATACTTCTCCAAAGACATAGACATGGCCACAGACACATGAAAAAATGTTCATTNCCAAAAAGCAGATAAGCATCAAAAAATGGGAAGAAATGAACAGATACTTCTCCAAAGACATACACATGGCCACAGACNCAACAGACACATGAAAAAATGTTCATCATCACTAGCCATCAGGGAAACTCAAATCAAAACCACATTGAGATACCACCTTACACCAGTTAGAATGGCCCAAATCAACAGGACAGGAAACAAAAAGTGTTGGAGAGGATGTGGAGAAAGGGGAACCCTCTTTCACTGCTGGTGGGAAGGCAAGTTGGTGCAGCCACTTTGGAAAACAGTGTGGAGATTCCTCAAAAAATTAAAAATAGAGCTACCCTATGACCCTGCAATTGCACTACTGGGTATTCAGCCCAAAGATACAGATGTAGTGAAAAGAAGGGCCATATGTACCCCAATGTTCATAGCAGCAATGTCCACAATTGCCAAACTGTGGAAAGAGCCAAGATGCCCTTCGAAAGATGAATGGACAAAGAAGATGTGGTCCATATATATAATGGAATATTACGCAGCCATCAGAAAGGATAAATACCCAACTTTTGTATCGAGATGGACGGGACTGGAGATTATGCTGAGTGAAATCAGTCAAGCAGAGAAAGTCAATTATCACATGGTTTCACTTACTTGTGGAGCATAAGGAATAACATGGAGGACATTAGGAAAAGGAAAGGAAAAGTGAATTGGAGTAAATCGGAGGGTAGACGAACCATGAGAGACTGTGGATTCTGAGAAACCACCTGAGGGTTTTGGAGGGGCGGGGGTGGAGGGATGGCGGCATGGCTGAGCCTGGTGGTGGGTATTAAGGCAGGTATTGCTTGAAGCACCAGGTGTGATACATAATGAATCTTGGAACACTGAAAAAATAAAATTAAATTTAAAAAGGGGTCTTTTATATTCAGTAATTCATTCGTTCTAATAGCAACACTGTAGGCACGGTGTTAGTATTCCCATTTTACAAACACAGGTGGGTGGGGTAGTTAATGCACATGCTCAGTTCTGGGAGCCTAGCTCAGGCCTCAGCCAATCAGTTCATCACATTCCCTGCACAACTGTGACTGGTTCCAGGGCGGGCAGATGACCCAGGCCAGCCAATCAGAACTGCAATCTTGGACGGCCAGCTTTTGCCTGAGCTCCCAGAGAATTAGGTTCTCACCACCGCTTCACCCCATCCCACGTCTGTCCATCCAGCTGGATTTAAATTGAGGGGAGTAACATAATGCGGCAGATATGCAGCCTGCCTCAGAAATGGGCCACGTGCAGTGCAAAGTGGAGCTGAGCAGTGGAGAAAGACCAACTATGTCTGGCAGTGCCTGACCCTCAGTAAAGCCAAACCGAGAGCAAAATTACCCCTGCACCTTACAAGCATTTAAACCAGCGTGCCTGGGGTTTCTGTTCCTCAGAAACCTCCAATTTACAGACAGAAGCCTTGTGTCCGTACTGTGAGAAGCTAGGAAGGAAACCAAGAAGCTTCTCACCTCTAGCCTCAAAGCCCCACCATGATGCGACTCTAACCTGGGGCTATGGTGTCACTGTCAGACCACTGTGGCCCCACCTGGGAGCTCCCAGCATGCCTCAAACTACTTGGATGTTTGTTTTGAAGACTTCATATTTTGATTACAAGCCTAAGAAGAATGCAGATTCCCTTTTGTGTCGGGTTTCAGTAGAAAGATCCATATAAACCTGGATTCAAATATTGGCTTTGCCACATAATAGAAGCCATCCTTGGAAAGTTAGTGGCTTCTCATATCTCTCTGCCTAGATATATACTACTCCCTCTACCTGGAATACCCTTCCGCCCTTCTTCCACCTCCTTGTTTGCCTGGCTGAGCACTGGTAATTATCCAAATCTCAGCTGAAACATCACTTCCTCCAGGAAGATCTCCTTGATTTCTCACCATATACTCTCAAACTCACCTTTTCCCACCTGTTCCATAAATGTTACTTCTCTTCTACTTCGTTTTACCTTTTCCAAGGCATTTTTTTTCTTATGGAGTCATTCTTTGCAAATCACTAACTTGATCTACCTGTTCACCATGAGTAAAGCTCATAAAATCCTATTTCCTCAGGAGACCATGACAACTGAGGGGTTAATGATAATCTGTCTCAGCTTGACAGTAATTCCTGGGTCAAAATCACCACAGAAAGCTCTTTTTCTCTCAGTAGCTGTCAACATGGAAATAAAGTGATTAAAAGTGTTAAATATCATATATAATAAATGGCACCAATATAAAACTTAATGCCCCTAATATTTCCTTTGAGTTGCTACCTTTTGCATTAATTGAAGCAAGAAATGTTCCACTTAGTTAAAATATCTACTTAGTATCCTGCTCATAAACACATTTGCAGCCCGAGTTCACTGGTTCAGTGGGTTTAAATTAGTTGGTATCAATGTTATTGATGATCTGAGGGTTCCGAGACCATGCTGAGGCCGTAATGAGGAGGGCGATGCTCTATATTTCTGTATTCTCCACAGGCCTGGACCTAGGGTTCTGCTGAGGTGTGTGAGTGATGTTTGGATGTTTGCTTTGAAGGGCTGTGGGGTCTTCTGGCAAAAGCCACAAACACGGGCGCCTGGGTGGCTCAGTGGGTTAAAGCCCCTGCCTTCGGCTCAGGTCATGATCTCAGGGTCCTGGGATCGAGGCCCGCATCGGGCTCTCTGCTCAGCAGGGAGCCTGCTTCCTCCTCTCTCTCTCTCTGCCTGCCTCTCGGCCTACTTGTGATCTGATCTCTCTGTATCAAATAAATAAATAAAATCTTTAAAAAAAAAAGCCACAAACAGGACTGCAAGAGGCCATTTTACGGGGGCCCTGGCATTATAATGGATCCTTTACTGAAATGAATGGAAACTGGCCCTGCTGTGTGCCTGAGGCAGGACAACGTTTTTATTGAACATCTATTATATATGAGGCAGCAGACCGCACAGTGAGTAAGGACGCTAGCCCCAGCATCAGGCAGGTTTGGATTTGAATCTAGCTCTGATGCTTCCTACATATCCTTGGGCACGACACGTAAACTCTCTGATCTGCTATTTCTTTCTCTGCAAAACAGAGACGATGATAACACCCGAGGGGCAATGGGTGGCTCAGTCGGTTGAGCGACCAACTGGATTTGCGCTAGGTTCATGGTTTGGGATCATCAGATCGAGCCCCACATCAGGCTCCGTGCTGGGCATAGAGCCTGCTTGGCTCCTCTCTCTCCTACTCCCCTACATTCTCTCTCTCCCTCTACCCCCATAAACCCCCAAATAATAATAGCACCCAAGAATAAAGCCACAGCGTAGGGTACCTAGTCACTGGTACTCTAATAGCGTTGTGTGGTGACAGATGGTGGTGAGCACAGCATAATGTGTAGACTTGTTGAATTACCATGTTGTATACATGACCCTGATGTTAACATCGTGTATCAATTATAACTAAAAGTTTATAATGATAATAATACCACCCAAGTCCTGGGGTTATTTATTGTGAGGCTTCAATGTACCCAAGTCACTTAGCACAGTGCCTGGCACATGCCAAAAGTTAGATAAGATCATTATCATAATTTCTGTGTGATATCATTTTATCTTCATACCGGGCCTATTGGATAGGCACTATTATCCTACTAGAAGGATCACTGGATGTACAGGCAAAACATCCAGGTTGAAAAGTTGCTCAGAATGGCCAAACTCCAGAATGCTGACAACACCAGATGCCAAGGAGGACATGGAGCACCAGGAACTCCTTCATCACTGGTGTGGATGCAAAATGGCACAGTCATTCTGGAAGACAGCTGGAAGTTTCTTATAAAACTAAGTGTACCCTTACCATAGGATTCAGCAGTCACTGTCCTTGGTATTTGCCCAAATGAATTGAAAATTTAGTCTACACAAAACCCAGAACACTAGCACTCTTAGTCCTAAAGGCCAAAACATGTCCTTTGCCACCAAAGTGTCCTTCAGCAGGGGAATGGATAAGTAAACTGTGGTATATCCAGCCAAAGGAATAGTATTTAGTGCTAAAAAGAAACCATATCAAGTCATGAAAAAACAAGGAGGAATCTTAAACGTGTATTACTAAGTGCAAGAAGGCAATCTGAAAACACTACATGCTGTATGATTCCAACTATAGGACATTCTGGAAAAGGCAAAACTCCGGAGACAGTAAAAAGATCAGCAGTGGGGCACCTGGGCATCTCAGTCAGTTAAGCATCTGTCTTTGGCTCAGGTTATGATCCTCATAATCCCGGAGTCCTGGGATCGAGCCCCACACATCGGGCTTCCTGCTCAGCGGGAAGTCTACTTCTCCCTCTCCCTCTGTCCCACCCCCCCACTCGTGCTCTCTCTCACTTGCTCGCTAATAAATAAATAAAATCTTAAAAAAAAACAGAAAAAGATAAGTAGTCACCAGGGGCTGGGGAGGGGGTATGCGGAGAGGAGAAAGGATGAAGAGGTGGAGCACAGAGGATTTGCAGGACAGTGAAACCCTTCTGTATGACACTACAGTGGTTGATATATAGCATTATAAACTCATCCAAACCGACAGAATGCACAACAGCAAGAGTGAACACTATTGCATACTATGGACTTTCAATGATTAAAAGAGAAAAATGTCCTCATATATTCAGTCTCTCCAAAAGTCCAGCTTCTTATCCATAAAACAGGAGTAAACAAGCCAGGTAAGGTCACTCTGAGTGTAAATGAGACCATGCACTGGAAAATCTCTGGCTCAGGGAAGAAGATCAGCCAGTGAGCACTAGACCCACAGTCCCACTTGGCCTTGGCTTGGGGGACGGCACACTGTTTTGGGCATCACAGCCTGGGTTGGGTGTGGGGGGCCAGGGGGCTGGAGGTAGGTGCAGGGCCAGCACTAACAGGAGGAAGCCAGGGTTGTTTACATTCCTAATTACAGGAACCAAGGCTTCAGCACAGCCAGGTGTCACTCCAACAGACAAGGTTAATAGGATGTGAACGGGCCCAGCTGCCACCACTCTGCCCAAGACGACAGGCGTGAAGTCAGATGAATTAGCCCGACCGAAGCCTGGCCGTGCCGGTCAACCTCGGCTATTTGGAGGTACCGGTTAAAATTCAATCTTGCAGATTCTGAGCTTCCTCCTACAGCCTTCTCCACATTGGGGTAGGTCTGCTCCATAGAAAAGCAGTGGCCGAGTCAGACACTTGGCTGGTGTCCTCAAACGCTGTCCCTTTTCCCCCCTCCGATGGTGAAGTTTAGGGAGGAGGAAGCCTGCGGCCATGAAGAGCACAAGCTCTTTGGGTCTGGATCCTCACCCAGGCCACTTTCAAGGTGTGCAAACAGCAATAAGCCACCCAACTGTTTTGCAATTCAATTTCCTCATCTGTAAGATGGGAGCAGTCCTTTTAGGGCTGCTGTGAGACCAAAGCACTTACAGGCACATAACAAACTAGCTCAATAAATATTAGTGAAAATTATTAGCAGGATTGCTTTAATGGGCTACCTGAGCAAGTCCCGGGCCCAGGCATCCATCAATTTGCAGTCCGCGCCCTGCCAGACACCAGACGCTTTAACCAGACCGATTAACAACCTGTTTCTGATCAATGATTTATGGCTTATGTTTTCCTGTTAATGAAATGTAATTGCCAAGCCCAAGATGTAACGCGGTGGCAAAACAAACCGCCATCTGAAAATTACATCCTGGGTCCCCCAAGGAAAGCTGTAGCAACACGCCAGCTTGTCTCGTGATCAGAGGCGAGAGCCACCAGGCCTCGCCTTGGAGGCGCGTGTTCTGTTTGAAGGTGGAAGAGACGCTCCTTGCCAGTGTATTCTTCTCCATAAAAATTAACGCGGCAACAGGACGCCAAATGGCTTCCACTAATGTGCTTTTGAATGAGGACTAAATTTTATTCTTAAGCGTCAGTGTCAGGACTGAAATAACATTTTTAAGGACACTGTGAGCATCAACGACAGAGCCGACACCACCAGGACCGCCGCTGACTTGACGTGTTCCCCTCCACGTAGCCGCTCAGCCAGCGGTGGACTGGGCACCAGACAGCCTGGGTGTGGGTGGGGTCTCCGGCCTCCCCGGGTTGTGACCCTGGGGCCGAATGAACCAAAAACAGAAATGAAAATGAGACACCCCCTTGCGGTGTCCTCATCTGTAAAGTGGGGATGATAACTTAATTAAATTGACCTCAGAGCGAGAGGGCGAATGTGAAGCTCATTCATTCATTCATTCATTCATTCACTCATTCATCCATGGTGCCAGCCTCCCATCTGGGTTCTGGGCACACAGCAGGAATCAAAGTGGAAGCCCCCTGCCCTTGTGAAACTGACTGCTTGTGGGAGAAGAGGGACCACAGAACATGAGTAAGTATACCGGATGCTAGGATGTTAGGGAGAGGTCACTTGCTGAGGAAAATTGCCCAGGAGGAGGAGACTGGAAATGCTGATGCTGGGGTGGAGGGTGTGGCCATTTTTAAAAGGGGGATGTGAGGGGTTCCTGGGTGGCTCAGTGGGTTAAGCATCTGACAACTCTCGATTTCCGCTCAGGTCATGATCTCAGGGTCCTGGGATCAAGCCCCACATCAGGCTCTGAGCTCAGCCAGGAGTCTGCTTGAGATTCTCTCTCTCCCTCACCCTCTGTCCTTCCCTCTACTTGTGGGCACAAGGTGATGGGAGAAGGTGCTACTGAGAAGTTGACATTTAAGGAACCCCAGAAGCCGTGGGTTTGTGTTCAGGACTTGAGCAGAGAGCCGGACTCACCAGTGAGCATCCAGTACTCGGCAGCTAAACTATTGCTGAGTTAATGCTCTTGTTGGTGGGAGAATGGTACAAAAACACATCTGTGGGAGAGCATTCCAAATTGCTACGCAACCCAAGTCAACAGATTAAAGTATGCAAATGACCAAGTAGACTTCTGACAACCCCATGGTGCAAGGTGGGTAGCACTGAGCAGGAAAGCCATGGTGTCCTGACTCGCTTGTCCCACAGTGGGTCCTGTGTCCCTCCTACAGTGCCCAGGATGTGGGGGACACTCACATATTTCCCCAAGCCTGAACAAGGCCAAGGGATGCGGGCAGACCAGCTGTGTCAGAAGCGTGCAGGCATATGAATGAGAAAAACACAAGAATCCACAGTCTGACTCTGCCTTAGCTATTTAACTGGGTTCCCCTGTTGGCCAGCAAAAAGCTTTTTGACACCAGAAAAGCCATGGAATTGAAATTCAGAGTTACCCTCCCCTGTAGAAGGTGGAATCAAAAAAGCCTCATGTCACTGGGGGGGGGGGCGAATAAAAATAGCATCAAACACTTATTGAGTATTACGGTGACACAGGCACAGTGCTAAGCATTGAGGAACGGGAGCATTCTTGGCTTTAATTCTTACAGCCAGGTGCTATTCTCATCCCTGCTTTACAGAACAGGAGACTGAACCCTGGGGAGTTAGATTTTGCCCATGTCACATAGCTGGAAAATTATGATTAAATTCAACTAGTCTTAACTCCGGAGCCTGGGCTACGAAGTCCTACTGTACTTGTCCTTTAAAGAAGCTCGATCCCTTTGAGGCACACAGAAGGTACTTAATTAAGACACACTATCCCTGACCTTCTTGGAAGGCCAAATCCTTTACTGGTGCCTAGAGGCACAGTTCACGTCCAACTTCTAGGTCTTGGTTCATGAGGGGCTCCTAGCCTCAGGGACCTATCTGATTTTCTCTTCACATAATATCCTCCAGGTTTATCAAGTTAAAGGGAAGACCAGCTTCCTCTGTGAAGACAATGGAAATTGCAATGGGACCCATCACATGCATGTTATTCGTCCACAAGGTCTATCTGAAGTTAAAATCCAATGCCAGACCATATTCCTAAGACACCACCCAACCTGGGCCGATTAGTGTACCTCAGGACATTTGCTAAACCTACACTGGGAATAGAAACAATTTTTTTTCTGGGGTGGCCTAGCTGGTAGGGTGTGCACCCTGAAGATGTCTGTGCCCATCTTCTTCCCTTAGTGAGGAGTGCCTGGATGAGAATCAAGAACAAAACAAAAGGAGACAGATATTCCTAGGCATTTCTTTTTTTTAGCTCCTGGATCCAGCCATACCTGAATCAGTTAAATGATCCAATATATCCTTTTTTTCCTGAAGCCATTCTGAGTTGATTCCTGTCCCTCACAACTAGAAGATTCTAAGGCCTATACATTGTTTAACAGTTTATCCCTGCAGCTTAACCCCCCTGTGATTTTCCATTACAAAGAATGTCTTTTATTACCCCAGAGATCAACAGCAGATTCTTTTCCCAAAGCACTGAAAACTTATGAGAGACTCAAGGGTACGTGGTGCCTGCTCACATTAATTAGAATTGTGATTAGAACTGTGATCTAATTAATTAGAATCAGTGTCCTCATATAAACTGGAGAAAATAAGAATGTCTAGGACTTTGAATGTAAAAGGAAAGGGATAAGACTCATTTCTTGAGAAAGATAAGCAGTTTCTCCCATGCTCTCCCCCCTTTCCCTTGGCCCCTAACTCTGTCTCTATCCACACAGGCAAATGTACCTACTGTTCCAGGCAAGTGAACACATGGAAATTAATCTATCCAGTCAGTCATTTCCACTCTACTTGGAAACACAATGGAGGCTGCTGGTCCTGCTTACACCACACAACAAGAAAGGCACTGGTGTCACCTACCATAGGGCTCTGAGAGCATTAAATGAAAGGATATTTGGGAAGATCAAAGTACAAGCTGCTATATGGATGTGCTTCAGGAGAATCAGGTAACTAAAGCATATAAGCTTTCTGTAGGTTTCCTTCACTAGCCCAGTACAGTGCAATAAAATGCAAAAAAAAAAAAAAAAACCCAAAAAAACAAAACCCACCTTTTTTAAAAATGCAAAAAAAAACAATTTTAAAAATCCATAAAGCACCTTCTAAGCATTGGACATGACATTAAATATTTAATACATGGCCGTAATCATCATGATTCATCTGAAATACATATACTGAGTGCTGGAGTATGCTCCCTATTCGGCGGATGAGTTTTCAGAAATGGCCCCAAGAAATTCAGACTAGGGAAGAGGAATGTGTGAACTGGTGCATTAAGAGAGGTCCTCCTGTGACCCACCTCCAAGCCACACTCTGGCATCCAAATACATCTCTGCCACCAGGACCCAGAACCACTCCATCCAGTACACCCCATTCCTTGGCACATAACTGGGCAGAAATCTTGCTCAGTGCTCAGGCAGCTAACCATACTACTGATGCTAGCCCACTACTCTGCTTAAGACCTGATCATTACTGGGTGCCTGGGTGGCTCAGTGCGTTAAAGCCTCTGCTTTCGGCTCAGGTCATGATCTCAGGGTCCTGGGATCCAGGCCCACCTTGGGCTCCCTGCTCAGCGGGGAGCCTGCTTCCCCCTCTCTCTCCGCCTGCCTCTCTGCCTGCCTCTCTGCCTACTTGTGATCTCTCTGTCAAATAGATAAATAAAAATTAAAAAAAAAAAAAAAGAGAGAGGTCCATTCAGGATACTGAACAATGTCCTGGGGTAGGAGGCGCATGCGGTCAGTCCCTGCCCTCATCCCCGCGGCACGCTAGCGGCACCCAGTGACTGATGGGAGTCAGTGTACAAATACCCCAGCTCCCTCACCCCGTGGGCAGGATCACCATGAGGTTCAAATTCACCATCTGCTTCCAGAGTTCTCAATGGGATTAAGAACACGCCGTGGGAACTCCCACATTACTGGATGCCTTCCCTTTCTCCCCCATCACTGTCTCTTTTCCAAATACACGATCTGCAGCAGACTCATCTCAGGGTCAGTTTCTGGGGCAACTCAAACAAAGATCCTATGAGATTAGAATCATTGTGTCTGCTTTATGGATGAGGGAACTGAGGTTCAAGGTCACATGGATGATTCCCCCACATCCTCCCCCAGGTGGATACTGAGGTTCACACCAGGTTATGGTACTGTATGTACACCCCAAAAACCACTGGGCAGCTCCAGATGGAAGGATCTCTCCTGGGATTCTCCACCACTGACTCCAATATTGGCAAATATTATTCATTTCTCCCCCACAGATGAAACACCGGGCAACACTCGGCAGTGAATACAGTAGTGCCCCCTCTGTTTGCTATCCACGGTCAACTGCAGTCCAGAAGCTCATGATCTCTTTCTGACGTGTGGTCAGAAGGCCAGTAATAACTTCATGACAAGGCCTACCTCATGCACCTCGCTTCATCTCATCACGAAGGTGCTTTCTCACATCATCACAAAAATAAGGGTGACTATACAACCACAGATATTTTGAGAGAGAGAGAGACCATATTCCCATAACTTTCATCACAGCAGATTGTTAGAATTGTCCTATTTTATTATTGTCTATCGTTCATCTCTCACTATACCTAATCTATAAGCTAAAGTTTATCACAGGGATGTATGCACAGGAAAAGCACATAAAGGGTTGAGTGCTTGAGGGGCAGGGTGGGGGGTCGTGGGGGGTAAGGAGGGAAAAATAATGAAACAAGATGGGATGGGGAAGGACACAAACCATAAGAGACTCCTAATCTCACAAAACAAACTGAGGGTTACTGGGGGGTGGGAGGGTAGGGATAGGGTGGATGGGTTATGGACATTGGGGAGGGTTTGTGCTTTGGTGAATGCTGTGAAAGATGTNGGGGGGTAGGGAGGGAAAAATAATGAAACAAGATGGGATGGGGAAGGAGACAAACCATAAGAGACTCCTAATCTCACAAAACAAACTGAGGGTTACTGGGGGGTGGGAGGGTAGGGATAGGGTGGATGGGTTATGGACATTGGGGAGGGTTTGTGCTTTGGTGAATGCTGTGAAAGGTGTAAGCCTGATGATTCACAGACCTGTACCCCTTGGGCAAAGAATAAAAATTAAAAAAATAAAATAAAAAAAAATAAAGGGTTGAGTGCTATCCAGTTTCAGGCATCCATTGGGGCTCCTGGGACATCCCCCACGGATAAGAGGAGACTTCCGTAATTCGCTTTGTTCATCTCTGTCTCTACTGAGGTCCACTGAAGGCTAAGTGCTGAACCATGCCATGCAATAAATATGAACTTAGGACAATGATGGGCACCATCACCTCAGATTTTTGGTTGAGGACATGAAGGCAGAGACTTACCCCCAGGTTGCGTAGCTCAGAGGAAGCAACTCAAGAGGGTTATGAGAACATGATTTAAAGGGAACGAGGCCCAGAACATCAGAGGGTGTCCTTCCAAGCTCTCTGGGGGTGTATCATCGCCCTGGTGCTCCCACCAGACATCTGTGGCATTTTTGACCAGCCTTGTTTCCACCCACAGAAAGTCTGGAATAAGTTTGCTGTGGTGGCAGGCAGACTCTAAGATGGCCTCAGAACCCCCACTTCCTGGTGGTCATGCCCGAGTGGACTCCCCTCTGCTATGGCATGGACCCGATTCCCTGACTTGCTTCTGACAGAACATGTCAGACGGAAAGAGATGACAACATAAGACTCCCTTGTGATGAGGATGGAAGACTCTATTGTCTCTTGCTCACACCTGCTCCAGCTCCATTGCTTGCTCGCTCCCAGGAAATGCTGTGAGCTGCCCTGTGGAGATGTCCACATGGCTAGGAACTGAGGGCAACCCCCAGCCAACAACCAGCACAGAACTAAGATCCTCAGTCCAACAGCACACGAGGAACCGAATCCCACCAATGACCACAGAGGAGAGCTTACACATAGATCCTGTCCTCTCTGGAGCCTACAAGACCCACAGCCCCAGCTGGCTCTTTGACCGCAGCCTGTCGACTCTGAGAAGAGGATTCAGGGAAGTCGTGCCTGGATTTCTGACCCACAGTAACTCTGAGATACCTCCAACGACGTCGTTTGAAGTCACTAAGCGGGGAGGTAATTGACTGCCCAGCCATAGACGATGACTACAGATGCCTTCTCGTGGTCTCCAGTGCTGTCCCACCTCACACGGCTAGGTTAACGACATAACTATTACTACTGCTATTACCAGTTCTACTTCTGTTAGTTCTCCTTCTACTACTTCCGCTAATTCTGCCGTGCCTGAGCAAGTGTTCAGCAAGTAATGCCATCATTTTGAGGGTGACAATTTCAACACAGGGACTTTGGGGGGATGTGAATATTCAGCTGTTGGCACTACCACCAGCATCATCATTACGAACCACACTACTGTGAATAGCTTCCATGTACCAGCGGCAACAAGCCTTCGCCTCAATTATCATACTTACACCCTCACAACTCATCTTTTCAAGATGCAAATCTGATCCCCCACCCCTACGCCCCCTGTGAAGTTCACAAATAACAGACATAAAACCAATGAATCACCTGAGTACTAATTAGTGAAAAGGTATTGTGCACATGCCAAAAAGACAGCTTGTGGACCAGGAGCACTCAAACCGAAACACGGAGTGAAGCTCAGCAGTATGTCTGGAAAGCAGCTTCTAATAGAAAGCAGCAAGTGGTTCATTCTTCATGGTGATTGGTTTATAAATATTAGAGTTTTCCTAAATGATCTGAATTGATCGGTGGTTACCTGCTTTCAACCTTGGCAAACAGTTCAAGCTTTGGGCTTCTGATTTCCAGGGGCACGAGCAAGACATGACCCAGGTCAAGGGAACCTTGCAAAAAAGGCTACCTTAAGCCTTGTCTGTAGGACTACGTTCATTTTATCTGTCAGGTTGGTCTTCATCTGTGTTTGATCTGAACGACTCCCCCGCTTCTGGTCATTCCTTCAAGCGGGCTGACAGGATGACCGAGCAGGACAGTGTCCTTCCTGGCTCCCGCCGCTGATGGGCTCAGGCTAAAGAATCACACATCCATGGTGTCCACGAGTTGAGGCTTCAGGCCGGAGGGCCGAGCAGTCACCACGTTCATCATTGACACAGTTATTGCTGATTTCATCTAGTTGTCTGACCGTGATGGATACGAAGTGGCTGCTCACAGGCATTTCAAATCCTTGTGGATGTACCACGTAATAGGAGAGGTCCATATCATGACTACGGAGAACAACAGCCAGGGATGGAAACATCCGCCCGATCAGAGATTCCCAGGAACCATTTGATTTTACCCATCAAGTCACTCCAACGTGTTCTACGGTTTAAAAGTTATTCAGAGAGGCACAACATGACATAATTAGGGAACACGTATCCTCATGGTGACTCAGGGCAGGACAGACACAAGGATGTTTTATTTCAGGGGGCTGTATGCCAGATGGGCATCCACCTCAATGAAGCCTCTCTACGGTGGGAGCAATCAGGTAATTTAACAAGACATTTCTATGGAAACAAAAGGAAAACAAAGGTGAACGGTTCCAGCAAATTACAGATTTAGTTTCTGGGTCTGGAGAGCAGCCAGTTGAGCAAATTTCTAGAAGGCGGTTTGAAGGACCTTCGGGTGGTGGAATGAGGGTGGTAATTTCAGTGTGAATGACCTTCCTGCTTGGCTGACTCTTTGATGACGTCATCAGGTGTTCAAGTGGCACTTCCCCAAGGGGCCCACGCAGCCAACGGGCACTGAGACTGTCCACATGTGAGCTGTTCTGGTGTCTCCTCTGAAGTTCATATCAAGTCATGCAGCTTTTGCGGCCACGGTTTTAGGAAAAGGGCGACTGGAGTTTCCTAATGATTCCAAGTCAAAATTAGGGGAGAAAACTGGAAATGTTCGTTTGGAGGGTTCTAGGCAAATACTGGAGGACACTACAATTCAGGAAGCAGTTCTGTTTAAAGCGAGAGACCAAAATCTCAAAGAGAGGTAACAGACTAGAATCTGATATCCACAAAGATGTGTTACTGAAATGTATTTTACCAACCCTCCTCTCCATTTCTAGCAGAGATAAATAACCTCAGTAGGACTAATCTGTTTGCAAGGTAAGTCTAATTTTAATAAACTTGGCCTGATTATTCACATAAGTGCAGCAGCAACAGTGACTGACCATATAGGTTCTTTTAAATCTTCTTCGTTGGAATTTTTCCCAAGGAATCCCAGATAGGACTTGCAAAAATCTCTCAAGGCTGAGAAGCCAAGCCAAGGACTTGTCTGACTGTGTCTTGTTAAAAGGAGAGCAGGTTCTTATTCAACTTTTGTAAAGACATAGATTGTCATGAAAAGTAAGAATATTTAATAGGAGTTTCTGAATTCTGGAGGGATCCGGTAAGGAGGAAAAGATAAATGTTTCAATGTTGCAAAGACAGACACACTTTCACCAAACTGCTGCAAGTTTACAGCTTGCTATAGCTTTAAAGACATGAGAAAAAAAAGGGGTCCTTTACATCTCGAAAACAAACCATTAAAGAACCAGCAACGTTCTAACTGAAGTCATAAAAATTATAATCATCGTCATCAGTTCCTTCGGTCTTATGTAATTAATTCTTGTTTTGCTTCATCTTGGGTTAGCGGCTTTACAAATTAACCAGTTTTCCATTAGACTGTTAGAAATTCTTAGCCCCAGTTCAGTGTTAAGATCTTACAGTTATCAGAAACCTACATTCTAAGAGCACTTGTCAGGCCTTTTCCATGAATCTCTCTGAAGACGAAGCCATTTTGCAGGAACACATTTGCAAAAGTGTCAGAGTAAAACAGTAACTGTCAGTAAATGACAGAAGACTTACAAATGGCCACGGCTAAAGATCTGGTGAGAGGTCACTGACATACACACACAACGATGCAATTGACCTCGTTATCCGTTCAACCAAAGTGACCACTGAAAAATTTCAAAGGCAGAGAGAGAGGTTTTGTAATTGAAAAAAAAAAAAACAAAACCGTTAGCTCTTCTGTTAGAAGTTATTTTTCTCAGTTATTTTTCTAAGTAATCAAAGACTTGATGATGACCATGTGAAGCATACAAGATCATTTTCACAAGACACAGAATCTTTGTTTCCTAGACAGAATGCATTAAAGGTAACTTTGTTTACAGCTGTTAATTAAGAGCAGACCAGTAGTCTTAAAACCCAAACCAAAACAAACCAAAACTGATCTTTTAAAACTGTCCTTTTTAAGAGAGAAAACCAAATTCTAATTTTGCATTGTATAGTTTTGATGTTAAAATTATTTTTTCAATTTAAATAATCCATTCCAATTGTAGCTTGACCATACCTGAAATTCCTTTCTCAAGATTCCTTTCCCACAGACCTTCTAAACTTCCAAATTCATTTGGATTCCTCCTTCCTTTTTTCCTTCCTAATTCGGGAACAACCATTTTACTTTATTTTTTTTTAAATTTATTTATTTCACAGAGGGAGAGAGATCACAAGTAGGCAGAGAGGCAGGCAGAGAGAGAGGGGGAAGCAGGCTCCCTGCCGAGCAGGGAGCCCGATGCGGGCCTCGATCCCAGGACCCTGAGATCATGACCTGAGCCGAAAGCAGAGGCTTTAACCCAGTGAGCCACCCAGGCGCCCCCATTTTACTTTAGAACCAAATTGTTTTCATTTGTTCCTTACCAAACAAACAAATTTAAAAATAAAATAAAATAAACATCGGCCATGTCCTTCACACCTTTCCTTATCCAAAAATACATTCTATTTTCCTTACCCACTTCTCAAAGAGTCATTTTACTGCACATTTACTCTTTCTAGTAGATTCAGTCACACATATGACTTAGAATCCCTAACCCTTGGAATTCTTTGTTCTCAGTGACGACTAAGAGGTAAGCCATGGGGGCCTGCCACACTTACAGATATATTTCTGCTCAGGAACTTAGGCTGGTCTCTGTTTGTTTATATTTTACTTCAGCACCTTCATGTTGGCTAAAACATTTTATTGATTTCCCAGTTCTGGTGAATTCTCTCTCTGCTCTGTCTCTCAAGCTCTGTGTCGTGTTAGCAGACTACCAGCCTGACCAGGTTCAATGTCTGGTTACAGACTCTCAGATGACACATACACCCCTTCACAGCATCTTTCCCAGAGCGGATGTTCTTTACTCGTTGATTCTTCAACTAATTTCTGTCTCCCTCCTTGGACCCTGAATTCCACGAGGGTAGAACTACGTGTGTCTTCTTTTGTTGACCATTTTGCATACCTTGTCTGGTATGCCATTTTTTCTTCAGCTCCCTGACAGGCCTGCACAAGTAGGCACCTCAATATGTACTGAGGGAATGAAGCAAAGTTTACTGTATCTTCAAAATGAGGAAGCACAGAGAGGTCAGGTAACCTACCCCAGATCACACAGTTGATAAATGACAAAGCCAGATTTGGACTGAGGCAGAGTAAAGAGTTTGGCTCTTTAGGCAACCCTTGCACAAAAAAACCCAGCATTGCATGCCTCAGTCCTCAACTCTCCTCTTTTCTTAATAAACCTGAGACCACAGGAAGCACCTTTCTTGGGTTTGCCGTAAACATCTGTTTCTTCATAGCCCCAAACTGCAGAATGTAAGAATGCAGTTGCCCTGGACTTTACCTACCCCTGGGTCATCTTTTCTGTAAAGAAAGAATGGTTAACTAACCTCCTGAATGCATCTATACTTCGGACTACCTTTCTTGCAAACTAACGACAATGACCAGCTCTCAAAACTATATTCCCCAGTTTCTCAATCTCTTTCCTTGTGAAGGCGAGACCTCTGGTAATGGCCAGGAGTCTGGTGCAGTGTGAATTTTAGACTTTCTCCCCTGCTGTCGCAGAAATAAACCCTTCTCTTTTCTCACCTGTTTCCTGGGGATCGTCCTCTAGGACAGGGATTCTCAAAATGGGATACTGGTCTAGGAGCATCTGCATTACCTAGAAACTTGTTAGAAATGCAGATTCTTCTTGGCGAGGATGCGGAGAAAGGGGAACCCTCTTACACTGTTGGTGGGAATGCAACTTAGTGTAGCCACTCTGGCAAACAGTATGGAGGTTCCTCAAGATGTTAAGAATAGAGCTACCCTATGACCCAGGAATTGCACTACTAGGTATTTACACCAAAGATATAAATGCAGTGAAAAGAAGGGGCACCTGCACCCCAATGTTCACAGCAGCAACGTCCATACAGCCAAACTGTGGAAGCAGCCTGGAGGCCCTTCAGTAGACGAATGGATAAAGAAGATGTGGTTCACATACACTATGGAATATTACTCAGCCATCAGAAAGGAGGAATACCCACCATGTGCATCAACATGGATGGAACTGGAGAGGACTGTGCTGAGTGAAGTAAGTCAAGCAGAGAAAGACAACTGCTGTATGGTCTCACTCATATGTGAAAGATAAGAAATAGAGTGGAAGACCATAGGGGAAGGAAGGGGAAACTGAATGGGGAGAAATCAGAGAGGGAGACAAACCATGAGAGACTCTGGACTCCAGGAAACAAACTGAGGGTTATAGAAGGGAGGGTGTGGGGGGATGGGGGAACTGGGGGATGGGTATTAAGGAGCGCACATGTTTTGACAAGCACTGGGTGTTACACACAACTAATGAACTGTTGAACATTATATCAAAAACGAATGACGTACTATATGTTGGATAATGGAATCTGAATAAAAAAGAATAAAAATAAAATCAGACATAGAATTAGAAGTCAAAAAAAATGCAGATTCTTGGGCTCCCTCCCATCTACTGCGTCGGAGACTCTGCAGGAAGGACCTGGCCACATGTGTTTGAACAGTGTTGTAAGTGACGTTGGTGCCTGCTGCAGTTTGAAAACCACTGACCCGCAGGCTGTTTGATCCATCCCTTCCACCACGTGGCCTCCCCCAAGAAAGCCCTTCCCGCGGAGGTTAGGGGTTGGCATCCGGATCTGTGGCTCGCTCTCAGGGCAGAGAACAGACCAAGGTGATGTGTGAAATGTATGAACAAGAAAAAGGGTGAAACCAGAACGCTGCCTTCCTTACCAGACATAGGCAGTAGGGAGAGAGGAAGAAACAGTGGGCCCAGAAAGAACACGGAGAGAGGCTGAGGGGCTCCGTGCAGGGCTCAGAGAGAAAACGAACTTGAGGAGCACCTGCTTCCAGCTCGGGTTCCATCCCCACCGTGACCAATCTGGCCAGCTCAAGCTCTGGCAAAACTTTTCCTCTCTGGAGCATTTTTCATAGCCCAGCACTTTGCCGAAATCACCACACACCAGCCAGCCAGTCTTGGTCCTTTCCCCACCCGCCTTGTGCTCCCCATCTTCCCTGACTGCTGACCACCTCCCAGCTTCCTCCATAGTCTCTCCGCTCCCCGGTCCCAGGAGGCACTTTCCTGTGTCTGATGTCATATAATAGTTCCCTCAGCAACCCTGCTTCACGCAAGCCAGAGACACTCGTCTAATAAACAAGGCAACGGAAGCCAAGAACATGCACGTAACTTGCCCCATGTCACAGGAGTGGTCATTGGTGGCTTGGGAACTGACACCCAGAAGCCTAAATTGCAGAGCCACACTCTTTACCACTCATTCCACCTCCTGAGGAGGCTGCGGACGGGGCACTAAGACCGTCAACCCTGAGGTGAGGAGTCTGTCTCTCAAATGAGCGGGTTGGGAGTAGGCTGGCGCAACTCGCCTCCTACACCCTGACAACTTAAAACGAAGCCAAGCGCTGTCCCGGTTCTCTGTGAAACGTGCTCTGTGCCCCACTGGCCTCCGGCGTCACTGCAGGATGGAAGAGGAAGAAGAGAAGCGGCCCCTATGACCCCCGCTGTCCCCCCTCATCTTATAATGAACCTCCAACCCCAAAAGCACTCTCTGGGCGCTTGTCTTCTTCCGGATTGCCAGGAACCGGACTCAGACCTGGCAAATCATGTGTGTTTCCACGGTCCACGCCTGACACTTCCTTCCTTCCCTTCCTTCCTTCCCTCCTTTCCTTCCTTTCCTTCCTTCCTTCCCTTCCTTCCATTCCTTCCTTTCCATCCTTTCATTCGTTCCTTTCATTCATTCACTCCACATGCTCTGATAGAGCCTGGACTATGTGGGAACCAGACCCCACCCGGACTGGGGGGAGTCAGTGCTGGTTAAGATGGTCTCTGCCGTCCAGGGACTCCGGCATCTGCTACCAGTTGCAACCCACGCAGGTGACAGTGGCCAGAGAACAGTGCAAGGACGTTTAGAAGGCTCAGAAGAGGGAATGACCACCTGAGGGAGGTGACGGTGATCTGACACCCGAAACCAAGCCTATGGTTACATAAAGCAGGCAGAGCCCTTGTACCTCTGGCTCGGAAACCCAGACGTGCTCAGGGAAGGGGAACAATGTCGGTGAGGCTGGAGCATCAGGGGCCGGGGCGGACAGGGGTGGAAAGCGAGCCTGAAGAAGGGAGGTGGGCTCTGATGGTGAGGGATTTGAACGGCAGCCTCGCCCCCCTATTCTGCAGGCCTCCCTCCCCTCCCCTCACTCTTCTTCCGGCACTCACCATCGCGCCACCACAGGACGGCAGTCCCCCCTGGCCGAGGGGGGTGTATTCCAGATGCCCAGGGGATGCCTGCCTGTGCAGATGGTACCCAAACCCGTGTGTACTAGGTCTTTCCCATACACACAACTATGATGAAGTTTAATTTATAAATTAGGCACAGTAAGAGATTTGCAACATGACTACTAATAAAATAGAACAATTATAACAATATACAGCAATAGAAGTTATATGAATGTTTCTTCTCTCTCTTTCTCAAAATACCTTGTATTCTCCTCGTCCTTCTTCGTGTGACGGGAGAGGACAGAGCACCTACGTGATGGGGGGATGAGGTAGGCACGTGATATACCATTCGGCTACTAGGGTCATCTGCTTCCAAACCCCAGCAAAACTGCGGACATCGAGACCACTGTATCTACTTATTTATTTCACATAATTTACCTCCCTCCACTGGCACGGATGCTTCGTGAGGGCAGAGTTTTTACCCATTTTCTTCACTTATATCCTCAGTGCCTAGAGTAGCCGGCCCCCCACTTGGTGCTCAATAAATATTGGCTGATTAATGAGACCGAGGACGTTAGGCTGCAGACACAGGTTTTTAAAAGGAGACTGAAGGTTTTAAACACAGAGCTGCCATGACCAGACTTATTTACGAAGAGAGCCGTGGCCGGGGAGCCCCAGGGGCCCCAGGAAGTAAAGCCGGGTGCCTGACCACGAGCAGAGAACACAGCCCACAGCATCAGTGAGGACGACCCGACACGGCCTGCCAGACGTCCCTTCGAACTCAAGCCTTGTCGACAACATGGCCCAACGTACTTCCCGGGGCTTCTGGAAGGCAACAGGGATGGCCACTTGTCAGAGAACACCAAGAAGTTCAGAACCCGGCTGGATGAGTGCAGGAGGAGGACACGGCGAAGGCAGAACCACCCGTTCGAACAGCCCCGGCGTCCTGGCCGAAGCGGGATGCTCTTTAGTCCTCCCGAGCAGCCGTCCCGAAGGCACAGAACACGGGCCATGGAGCACACGGACAGAAATCCCGCGCCTCTGTGTGCACGTGTGTGGGGTGCACAGATAGACACATGTCAGGGCGCACTCGCGCACGTTCTCCTGCATTCCCCGTGGATCCTGACCGCAGCCGTCGGCAAGGACACAAGGCACCAGCGGCCACTTGCGGGGGGCCAACGACATTCCACAGGCATGCTGAGCACTTTCCATTCACTACCCCTGAGCTCGGTGTTCTCATCATCATCCCCATTTCATCAATACGGGATTCAGGCTCCAACATCAGGCAGCTCCTACCTGGAGATCGCAGATTTGAAGCTGAGCGGCCTTATTCCAGAGCCCAAACCCTGAAAATCCACACACTGCTTCCCCGGTTTGGGGGGGAACCAGGCCCCTTCAGGTCAGCCTTCCTTGACGTGAGGGAGGAAGTGGCAGAAGAAGACTGTGGCCAAGGGCTGCCCACACAGCAATGCTGGACAGATCATAGGGGAAGACCCTCAGCCGCCCAGACACCTGCTCCACCCCAGGGATCTGGCCACGGAACATAGCTCCTCCATCCCAGAATCTCTGAACAATCCCCAGCAGAGTGCCCCTCTTCACTCTCCACTGCAGGGGGCTGGCACACTCCGGCCCGCAGCACCAAATCCAGCCACCACCTGTCTGTGTCAATAAAGTTTTATTGGCATAGAGCCTCACCCATTCATTTACATATCATGGACGGCCACTTGCAGGTGACACAGCAGTCTAGTGACTGCCCCCGGGGCAGGGCACCCACCCAGAAATGCCTGGACCTCCACTTGGTCCTCACGGAGGAGTCTGAATCAAACCCCAGCAGCTGTAGCAGCTACTTCTTTAATTAAAGAATGAACAATGCCTTCCACTTTCTTTTTATAGGCCAAGTACCATGGGATGGGGGTGGATTTGAATTCCAAAGAAGCCAGCCACTGGCTAGGGTGTTGACAGTGTCCTTTGTGGGGATGGAGTTCTCAAAAAGCATTCAAGGGCAGGTTCAGGAAACTTGGATGGGATTCAGTGGGGGGGACGCTCTTTAAAAACGAAAAGACTTTAGAGTGGAGAATACCATGATGGATATGTTAAGACCTTTTAGGTCCTAGGGCTCTGTCGGTATTATTTATTGTCTCCCCAACGAGAGGAAACGGTCGGGCAATGTTTAAAGAATTGAGATACAGAATGCGATGAGTGCTTGAAGGTGAAGGAGGGCACAGTGTGTTCAGAGAGCTAAAAGGGTTTCAGTCAATTGGAGTCCAGAATGCAGGGTCGGGGCGGGGGCGGGGGGTGCAGGCAGGCAGAGACAAACGATTTGCATTTACACAGGGCAAGAGAAACCAAAGCACTGAACATCTATGATGTATTGGGGATGGCCACACAAATTAGATCATCCCAGGCACGCTACAGCAAGAATGGAAGGTGAGAATTAGCCTGCATTTTTTTTATTAGTATTTTATTTATTTGACAGAGAGAGAGAGAGAGTATGAGCAGGGAGTAGCGGCAGAGACAAAGAAGAGGCAGGCTCCCCACTGAGCAGAGAGCGCCCAATGCAGGGCTTGATCCCAAGACCCCAGGATCATGGCCTGAACTGAAGGCAGATGCTTAAACCAAGTGAGCCACCCAGACGTCCCTAACCCACATTTTAAAAATGACTAGTCTGAGGGGCACCTGGGTGGCTCAGTCATTAAGCATCTGCCTTCGGCTCAGGTCATGATCCCGGGGTCCTGGATTCAAGCTCCGCATTGGGCTCCCCGCTACATGGGGAGCCTGTTTCTCCCTCTCCCCCTGCCTGCTGCTCTGCCTTCTTGTATTCTCTGTCAAATAAATAAAATACTTTTAAAAATAAAAAAATAAATGAAAATGACTACTCTGAAAGTACATTACATCATATTAGTGTAAGAATAATAATGACATAGGCTGAGTGCTTGGTCTGTGGCAAACAACAGGCCAAAGTACTCACAAATGTCTTCTCCTTCAATGCACCCAAGACCCTAAGACAGGGGTCAGCAACCTGCAGCCCGAGGACCACATGTCTCCTGTGAGCTATGGGTAGTTTTTACTCTATTAATTCATTGGGAAAAAAAATTTCTGAAAAAAAGGAGATTTTGCAACACATGAAATTGACATGAAACTCAAATTTCAGTGTCAATCAATACAGTTCACTGGAACATACAGTCACACTCACTCACATGTTATCTAGGGCTGCTTCAGCACCACAGTGGCAGAGCTGAGAGTTAAACACAGCCAGTATGGCCCACAAGGCCAAAAATATTTACTGTCTCTCGTCCTTTGCAGAAAGAGTTTGCAGACTCTGGCCCTAAGGAGACAGGCCCGCAGTCTTCGACCTCTTTTAACTGGTGACACCGAATTTTAGAGTGGACCCACTCCGGCCCCGTTTGCACGGCTCGTATGTGGGAGAGCTGTGGCTGGAAGCCAGTACTCTGAGTCCTGACGCTGTGTGTGTACACAGGAACCCACAGCGCCTCCCGCCGCTCCTTCCCAACCACGTTTGCAGGAAGCACCAAAACCCTTCCGGAGGTTCGCGGATGAGGATAGTCAAGACGTAAACAGACACTCCTGGAGAAGTAAGAGCAGATCACACCGACAGCCAATTCATAAATGATCAATACTGGTTTAGAAAAAAAAGGAGCTTTATGAGTCACCTGTAATAAAATCAATGCAACTAGGGACGCCTGGGGGCTCAGTCTAAGTGTCCAACTCTTGATCTCAGCTCAGGTCTTGATCTCAGGGTTGGGAGTCCTGTGTTGGGCTCCACAAATTATTTATTAAAAAAATAAAATAAAATAGACACAGTATTTTTAATTATGAAGTTAGAATACGGGCCACAATTGTAAAATTCACTGCTGTAAGGGTGTAGTTTTACAGATACTCTCATATACGTTTCTTGGAAATATAAACCAGGACAAATGTTCCAGAAAATAAACCAGCAGAAGTCTTCAGCTTCTCCCCTCCCCTGATAAAACTCAACAAGTCCCTCTTATTTAGTAATTCCCCCTCTAAGAATACACTTTAGAGAAAGACCATCATTTATGCACATCACGGTGCCCTATTAGTGAACGAGGGGAGGGCCCACCGAGGGTTAAATCAATCGACTATGACATATCACACTATTTAGCCCTTAGAGCTCTTTTTAAAAATCATGTTTTGGGAGACAATTTAATGGGAGAATTTTATTCAGAGTGAGATGAGAAGCCAGAGAGAGATTTGACAGGGGACGGACAGGCTCAGACTTGACATTCACTGACCTCTCTCCACACCAGGTAAGGAATAAACTGGGGGAGAGGCAAGGTCCTCGATGAAAAGGTTACTGCAATATTCTAGCTGAGAAACGATGCTGGCTTAGACCAGTATGGTTAGGGCTGGGAGGAAGCCATTTCTCCAAAGAAGAGATGCCCCAGGTCTGTTGATGTATCACTACACGTAAACTGTGAAAGCCTAAGTAAGGATGATTCTGGGGCTTTTGATCTCAGCAGCTGGAGAAGAGAGTGGCTGTTCACCAAGATGGGGAAGCCAGCTTGGAGGAGGTCCAGCTGGAGAAAATAAATAAGTACGAGTTGGCTTTAGATACACGGAGTCCAAAATTATTATTAGGGCAATTTCATATGACACCGTAATTTTTAATCAGTCAAAGACCCAGGGGGCACCTGGGTGGTGCAGTCGCTTAAGCATCTGCCTTCAGCTCAGGTCATGATCTCGGGGTCCTGGGATTGAGCCCTCCCATTGGGCTCCCTGCTCCGTGGGGAGTCTGCTTCTTTCTCTTTCTGCCCCTAACCCCGCTCATGCTCTGTCTGAAATAAATAAAAATCTTTAAAAAATATGTCAATGATCCCCTGTGACACATTATTTAAGGGCCAGTTGTGAACTGGTTTTTTTTTAATTTTGTTTTTCTAATTGCAATTTTTATAAAAATTACAAAAGGATACATTCATTATGGAAAATGTGGAAAATGAAAATACAGGAAGAACATTTTAAATGGCTTATAATGCCCCCTTCTCACAAACAACCACTGTTATCCTTTGCCTTTAGACAACAGATTCCATACTGTGTTCTTGGAGCATGGTCCTCCGTCACTCAAGGACCCCCAAAAGGGGAGTCTGTCACCCCAAGCTTGAAGGACCTAGTGTCTTCTTCCACTGGCATCTCAACCAGGACACATCTAATACCCTCAAATCCAGATTACAGGCCGTCTCTGGAGGAAATCACATCATTTCGTTTCTGAGCTTCAATTTCAATGTAATTTTCATGTTACAAGAGAGGCCTTCCCTGGACATGGTGCCAGAGAACAGCTAAGCAGCTTAGTGCCCCCTGTACCCCATCATGTGGCTCACGATATCACAGAGGGGGAATTAAAACAGCTTCAGAGGCCAAAAAACCCCCTGGAGACCACGCGGGGCCCTCTGATGTCTCGCCAAATCTAGTGTCGAGAAAATCATCGCGGCTCCTGGCTTAATGGCTGATAAAAAGGTATTCAGATAAATGCAGCTCAGAGAGATTTAAAGGTGAGTTCTCCAAAGAAGGAGGGTGGAGATGGAGAAATATGGAGAATGTATGCATTTTAAATTCCCTCTGTCACGCAACACACACACACACGCGCGCACACGTGTACGTACAGAAGAGCTTCGTGTCTGGTCTGAGCTGAGCAAGGAGCTGGGTTAAGTCTGACCTGGCCTCTGCCTTCCGAGCAAGCCACCTTGTACGCATGACCCTCTGGTGGACAGAGACCTTCCCTTCGCTCTGACTGCCTGTTCGCAGAGAGGGAAGGCCGTGTATTAAGCATTGAGACGCTGACACTATGGTACAATGCTGAGGCACTGCGTTGAGAAATCAGAGAGCCTGGGGCCAATTCTTAGCAAGTCACTGAATTAACCTGACTCTCTTTCTTCATCTCTAAAATGGGGATCATGAAAGCCCACCAAATTGCTGAGTTCTTTAAAAGTGCTCAATAAATAGTAATGTGTGCGTACACATGCATGTGTGTGTGTGTGACTGTCAAAGTATTCAAGGTCAGCAAAGTCATCCCATTTTCAGATGAGGACCACAAGATGAAAAAGGTCAAAGGACACACACACAGTCACAGAACCATGCTCCAGGATCAGGGTTATTACATCAGGCCTGACTTCTCAGGATTATCCCGAGACGGGAAGAAGAGAGTGGCGCTCTCTCTATGGGCACATCCCAGAGAAGGGTCACAAGGGAAACAGGGGCTCTTCTTTCACTGGATTTTCTTCTGTTGGATGGTCTTGACCAAGAAAAAGAACTTCTTTTCTGAACTTTGATAGATGGCTTCAGAGCCTCCCCTGTGGTCCCATCCCCGGTGGGCCATGCATCCATGCCTACGACACTCCTGATCTCAAAAATCCTTCCTGGCTTCCCCGTCATCAGAGATGGACGCCAAACTCCTGTCAGCATCTGGCACTAACCTCATCTTCCAACCTTCACATGTCCTGCTTTCCAGCCAAACTGAACAGCTGCTCACCCCCCTGCACCCCCGCAGCCTTCCAGCTCTGTGCCTCAGCCTCCTCTGCAGATACGGCCATCGTTTTCAACTCCGTGGTCTGTGTTTTCTAAATGAACATCCACCCTCCCCAGGACACCTGGAGCTCTCAGAGGCAGGACCCACTTACAATTTGTCTGCCCCCTGTTTTCTAAGAATCCCCAATAGCAACGCAGATGGTGTCTTTGATATAAGAGAAAACTTAATAGTTGCTGAAAAAAAACATGCTATAAGTAATAATCGTATTAGTGATAATCACAGCCAAGAGTTATCAAGTGTGAACTCTGTACCTGACTCTCTTACAAACGTTTTTACACACAGAACTCAGTTCATCCTCACCACCACTGTGATCCCCCTGCCCCAAGAGCCTGACATTCATACCCTGTAGAATCCCTTGCCCCAAGCGTGCCCAGGACCCAGTGACTTACTTCTAGTGAATAGGATACGAAAGTGATGAATGTCACTTCTGAGATAAGGTTACTAAAGACCAGGACCACGGTCCTGCTCAAACTCTCTCTCTATCCCCTTGCTTGCTCCCTCTGATGGACCAAGCTGACATGTAAGCTGCCTTGTGCAGAGGACCATGTGACAAGGAACCAAGGGAAGCTTCCAGCCACTAGCTTGGGAGTAACTGAGACCCTTAGATCCAACCAGCTGAAAGGAGCTGAGTCCCCTACCAACACCCACTGGAGGGAGACTGGAAGCTGACCTACCTCAAGCCTTAAAATAATGGCAGGCTCCACTAACACTGTGACGGTTGCACCCTTGGGAGGGCCCGGAGCCAGAGGACCCAGGCAAGCCAGGACTAGACTCTTGACCCACAGTAACTAAGATGGATAAATGCTGTTTCAAGCCAATAAATGAGGGGATAATTTGTTACCCAGCAACAGATAGCTAATACAACCACTTAGGTACTCCTATAAACCCATTCTGTGGATGAGCAAACCAAGGTCCAGGATGGTTCAAGAATTTCACACAAATCACAGAGCTAGTAAGTATCAGAGTCAGGATTTGAGCCCAGGAAGTGTGGTTCCAGAATCTTCTTCACCCTTGACTACTGTGTTGTAATAATAACAGGGGATGGATGGACGGATGGATGGATGGATGAACAGATGAATAGTTGGAAGGGGTTCTCCCTGTTGCTCCCCAACTTTGGGAGATGAGAGAAGTGATGACCTTGCCACTGACCTCATCTGGTCGTACCACCAGCCTGAGACAGAGCCTTTGACTAATGAGGAGCCTCTGCAAGAGGGTCTTGAATCTGAAGGGCAATGTGCTCGGTGTTTGGGTGGGAGGGGAGCAAACCGAGAGCAGAAACAGAAGACAGGAGTTCAGATGTGAGACAAGCGAGCTTGGAGAGACTTTGAACAGATGCATCACCTTAGCAAGGTCTCTCCCAGCTGGCTCTTCTCTCTTTCAGAAGGATGTAGGGTCCTCAAGTTAAGGATGTGGTACAATTACATTTCACATCCCCAGCGCCTCACAGGTGCCTGTCCTAGAAAGGGTGCTGGCAGAAAGGATGTCATACAAACAGTGCCCACATTAAAACAATGAATGAGGGAGCAAATTAAAGGCGGGAAAATGAATGAATACACGAAATGAGTTTTGGATGATTAGCATATGGATACATTTAACCAAGAGTTTTAATATCAAATTCCTGTAGAAAATGATAATTCAAAGGTCAAAACACTGCCTTTACCTTAAATCAACAAGAGGAAGCGGAAAAGGACAGTAACACTTACAGAGCACCTTTTACGTTCTAGGCCTCATCCTGAAATCATGCGTGACACCCACAATGATTTGATGGACCCATTTCCATTCTGCAAAGGGGAAACTGAGGCTCAGGAAGGTCACGTGGCCTGCCCAGCATTACAGACTTTAGACTCCAAAGGCCATGTCCCCGCCCGCCCGTCCTACCCTTCCTGAGCACTGGGGAAGCGCGGTGTGCTCCTGTCTACAACTGACAGGAAGGTTCTGTCCATTTATTCACTCAGTCCACAAGGACTGAGCACACAAGCACGGCTCTAGGCGCTGGGGCAGCATGCCACGGAGTCTGGGGTCGGGTTTAGGAGGGAGCTTTGTTCCCACGCAAGCTCAGAAGAGGAGCCTGAACCAGCATGGGGCTCACACTGAATAATCAGCTCATCTTCCCAGGCTCCTAGATGATCTGAAAGGGGGACCATCTGCCGCTTATCAGATGGTGAGCTCAAGTTCAAGTTCATGCTATGGCAAGCCCTCTGTTCTCCCTCAGGAAGAAGAAGAAGGGCACAAAACTGCTGGGTCTGCAACGTGCCAGCCTTCTGCACAGGACTGGCTCATTAGAGGCTGACATGGGCCACGAAGTCACCATCGCCTTCCTTTTAAGGACGGGGAAACTGATGCGCGGAGAGACAATGGGACTTGCCCCAGATCCGAGCTGGGAAGAAGAGGAGCCTGAACAAAAGGAAGGCCACCCAGTTCCAGAGCCCAGACTGGACCACAGTGCCACCATGTGCACAGACCGCTCAGCAAACCACTTGCTCACTCACGTGCGTGCACGCGCACACACACACACGACCATGCCACCACCCCCACCAGCTCTGTACAGGTCAATTAGGGGGCCCTGCTGGCCCAACAGAATAGCACTATTTTTCAGTTATTAAGCTAGACTTCGCCATATACCCAGGATCCCATAAAACTCCCCATGTCTCAAGGAATAAAATATTTATTCCAGAGAGGAAACTGCCTCAAGCTTTGTATTCCAAACACTTTGGACCCACTGTGTGTGAGCATGAGAGATGCACTAAAAGACCACTAAGTCAGCAGACAGTAGCTCACATACTGGTCTGGCAGGTAAGTGATGTAAATGACTTCACAGCAGTTAACAGTGATCACCAGTAGCCATCATTAGAGGACTCACTGGGTAGTGAGCAATCCCCACACGTTACTCTGTGCATCTCACCTAGTATTAACTAATTCCTCACAGCAATCTGGTTTTAGGAGTTTTGAAGTTCAGAAAATGCAATGCACAGAGAGGTGCAGTAACTAGCCCAGGGTCACACAGCCAATGAGGGGCAGAGGCGGGATCTGAACCCAAGCAATCTAGATCTAGAATGCGCACTCTTCCATACTGCATTATGCCACTTATCATTAATATGAACACAGGAAGGAGGCTATGTAGACACAAACAAAAACACAAATGAAATCATCACCAGCACCTGTCACTCATCCTCAGGGAAGGAGCAGGAGCGGGCCACAGGGAAAGGGACACAGTGGAGCCCTCCTACTAAAGGGGCAGCCACGGTCACCTCCCACAGCTTGCCTGCCTTGTGGGAAGATGGTCGCTGCGTCGCCAGAGCTCCCGGGTTTCCAGAGACGTCAGGTGTCCACCTCCGAGGTAAAGTCTCCGGATTTAAAAAGTCAGCACTGGGAAGGCCATGCAGAGCACACCTGCAAGCCACGCTCGCTGGCACGCTGCCCACTTGCAGCTCATCTCTGGGAACAGCGGGGCCAAGCCACGGGCCCTCGCTGCACTAGACAGCAGGACCGTGAGGCTTCATTCTCATTGCGTCCTGGAGTTAAAATCTGCCCCCGCCAGCATCCATCCCTCTTCCGTCTGTCCCCGGAAAGTGCGGCCCACCTCTGCTGTCATCACAGAGAGATTAATCCCTCTTCCCTCTGACAGTCCTTCACATATTTTGATCATTGCAATGATTTCTGAGCTGACATAAATCTCATCCCATCTAACAAGAATGATAAAGAAGGTCCCCCATCCAGAGGCGGATTAGTCTCCCAGGGGCGTGGCTGCTGGGGCACTTCTGAGCCCGCCTGGCCCCGGGCGTGTCCCCCCAAGGCCCCCACGCAAGCACAGGGCTCTGAGCTGAGAACCTCCCTCGGGCGGGGGGGGGGGGACTCTACCTCTGAGGGTCTGTTCTCTCTTCATCCACCTTCTTCCTCGTCCCCACCTGAGTGCAGGAGGAGGTGCTTCTGGGATGAACTCATCAAAATTAAGGCAAAGGAGTGATAACCTTATCATGATCCGGACAGGAGATGGCCCGAAGTAATACACCAAAAAACCCCCCAGTAATAGTTATCTCTTGCTAAGGACAGGATTTGTAGGACATTTTCTTAACTTTTTACAATTCCTAATTTTCCAAAAAGAACACTGCATGATTCATAGGCTAAACGTACGATACTTCCATTTTCTTATTTTTAAAATAAGAACTATAAAAATACATTTCGTGCTCTGGACCGGTGGGTCTCAAATTGGAGTCGGGCACCAGAATCGCCTAGACGGCTTGTTCGGAGCTCAGGTTCCTGGGACCCACCTGTAGAGTTTCTGAATCCTGCTGGTCTAGGGAGGTGCCCAGAAACTGTGTTTTTAACAAGGTCCCAGGCTGACCTGCTGATGCTGCAGGCCCACAAACCACATTCTAGGAACCACCGCTCTGCAGAATTCTGAACAGATCCGTCAAGGTTAGGTAGGAAAATTTCCACCTCCACTGTCTCCCCAGGCATGTCCCCTCAGAACTGGAGCCCCCCACTGAGCTGCTTCTTCTAGAAGGTTCTATGCAACATGCTCCAGGCATATCCCCCTCTCCACTGCCCCGTACCACCTGATATTCAGGCAGAACTGGGCGAGCATGTCCGTAAGTCTATCTTCCCGCCACAAGGCTAGCCACCTTCTCAGGGCAGAAATGGAGGACAGTGATGGAATTCTCCCCTCCACCCAGTGGATGATTTTACGGTAACTTTCAGACGCTCATCATTTGGTCACTCCCCAGTCAACAGCCCCAGCTGTTAGCCAATACCCGCAGGAGCTCATGCTCCCTCTGGAGACAAAAATCCAGTGGCCCACACGGAGTACCTCAGGCCCAAGCCCGCAGGTGCGACTATAAGCAGTCTTCAAAGGAAGGAGGTGTGTTGCTGGATGTGGCATGGCCACTCCGTGTGGGCCGCCAGGAGTCCAAAGATGGTTTCTCTGGCTTATTGCTGAGAAGTAACACTGGTCCCAGCAGCCTTCCAATGGGGATGAATCAAAACATTATCCCACAGTGAGAGGCAGATAGAGCACCATGGTTAATCGTGAGGACACTGAAGTCAGAATGCCATGAGTGCAAAACACCTGGCTCTATGTTCTCGTCATGACCTTGAAAACGGCCCTTAACCCCCCCCCAGGGCTCAGTTCCTTCATCTGTGAAATGGGCATGATAATCCTGCCATCTCAATGGATTACTCTGAAGATGAGTAATGTGCTCTCTATGGCACACTTGGAATAATGCCATGACGCGTGGGAGGCACTCAGTACGTGGCAGCCACCACTCTCCAAAATAGAGACACAAAGTTAACTAACATGCGCAGGGGAAGTGCTTTGAAGACGTCTGTAGGTAAAAAGACATGATGTTGGGGCACCTGGATGGTGCAGTTGGTTAAGTGTCTGACTCTTGGAATTGGCTCAGGTAATGACCTCAGGGTCATGGGATCGAGCCCTGCATCGTGCTCCACACTCAGTGATGAGTCTGCTTGAGATTCTCTCCCTCTCATCCACCCTCCTGCTTGTGCCCCCTTCTGTCTCAAATAAATAAATAAATCTAAAAAAAAAAAAAGATAATGTTGCCATTAAGTAAACATTTTGCTCATTATAATTTGGGGTAAAGGATAAAATGCCCCAAGTCCATACAGGTGGGTGAGCATGACATGGACGGTGAGAAGGGAATTTTTTGGTTAATAAGCTATTTGAAGACATAAGCATGCTGAAAAGACAGCACTGAAACTCACAGGTGGGAAACTCAGAGTTATCCACAGAAGGAAATGCTCAAGCCTGTGGATGCAGTGACTTCTTGGGAGCGAAAGATCCAAAGTCAGGAATTCACACAACCCGTCCAGACTGCTGATGTCACCGTGGGGAAGGAATCCTGCCCTGGAGACAGTGGGGGACCCTCTGCTCATGGCTCTTGGCTCCTTGACAAGGCCCCCCAGTGCTGCAGTCAATGTCCTATTACCTCTGATGCACCTCCTTTGAAAGGAGCCAGCTGCCCAGGCGCACGGGGTAGGGGTCCTTCCATCTGCAGCTTCCCAAGTCCTCTGATACGCAGAACCCTCCATGCACAATTCTATAGGTGAACTCAGCACCTTCTCTCATCTCATACAATGTCTCCCACGCACCTGCCAATGTCATTAGAACAGAGACTCTGCCTAATTCATTTTTATGTTCCGAATGCTGAGCCTATTGCCAGGCACATAGTAGCTGCTTATTAAATGTTTGTGGAATAGATGAAATAAAAGGAATAAATGGTTAAGTAAAGTGATATATATACATGAAATATCCTAGAATCATAACCTATCAAGATAATGGCAACCTGAGGAAGTATTTCTAAGCTAAGGTTACAGAAAATTACAGGAAAACAGGGTGATGTGTGGGCTATGATTGAACTGCTGGGGACGTGTATATTTCGGGACTGAATCAGGAAAAAGAATATACTCGAAGCACTGTGATTAATTATCTTTCACGGAATTCTGGGGTCTGCAGGAATTAAAGAGCACAAGCTTTGGAGTTTGCTTGACTGCGGTCAAAAGTACTCTAACATTCCCTAGCTGTGGGACTCTGGGCCAGTATGTAAATATGCCTTAGTTTCCTCCTCTGCAAAATGGAACACCACAGGGTTGCTGTGAGCGAATGTATTAAATGAAACACGTCAGGCACTTAAAATAGCATCTGTCACATTTTAAGTACCTAATGCCGTGTACATTTTTATGTTGCTCTTTGAGTTGGTTATATTGAATGGGTCCATTGTCAAGAGTACTCATTAAATTCTGCCCACAAAGAACACCAAGTCGGCTCACCAGCCCTTCCGCTCCCACCACGTAGCAGATCCCCAGCAGGGCTGTCCTGACTCAGCCAAAACACCCTCAGGTCTGCAAAGGATAGGATGGAAAGCTAAAACAGAAGGACATTTGCCTCCAGCGTGACAGCAGTGAATTCTTTGATGATTTGGGGAATAAAATGCTGATGAATTCCCTATGGGAGTACATGCTGTTGTATCAAAATCACTGAAGATATTTGGTCTGTCTAGGAACAGGAAATTCACAGGCCAGGCAGAGATAGTATAAACACTGCTGGATGGGAAGTGAGAAGGGCAAGCCTGAGATCTAGCTGTACCGAAAACTGGCTGAGCTTCCTTTTTTCAGAACATAATAGGAATAGTCCCAGTATTCCAGGGCTGTCTGTACCAAGACTATCCACAGGTATGGCACTTTAGTGAGTCAATCCAGGACAATGATTAAGGCAGGGGTAGAAAAGCTAGAAGCTGGGGCACCAGTCAACTGACTGGTGGCTCAGTCAGTTAACTGTCTACCTTCAGCTTGAGTCATGATCCTGGGGTCCTGGGATCAAGTCCTGCATCGGGTTCCCTGCTCAGCGGGAAGCCTGCCTCTCCCTCTCCCACTCCCCCTTCTCGTGCACGCACGCAAGCGTGTGCACTCTCTCTCTCTCTTATTCTCTATCAAATAAATAAATAAAAGAAAGGAAGGAAGGCAGGCAGGCAAGCAGGCAGGCAGGCAAGCTAGAAGCTGCAGGCATGGATGTTCAACCATCAAGAGCATGAAGACCCAGAGCTGGGCAAAGAAAGAGTAGACATTCTAAGCCTTGTGTGGAAAAGGATATTTATTGGTCCATGTTCATGAGCAAAACCTGGAAGTTCAAAATTCAGGCCACACACCGCTATGCTTGCAATTCAGGGTACAGGGCTGATGTCAACGTGACCTCTAGGAGGTCACTTTGCGTTTGTTCAAAAGTCCACCTTTACTTTGTAGAATGGACTTGATTGTTTTCTTGTCATTACTGCTGCCCCAGAGTTTATCCCAGGCATCTTCTCTGTTTGATACGATAACATTTTTCTCTGCATCTTGGATGGGAGGGGGAGGAGGAGGAGGAGGGATCACGGTTGTACTCACACCATTTAGTGAGTACTTATTATGTGCCGGACATTGTTCTAAGTGACAGTGCATGTGTTAATGCATTTAATCATAGCAACGGTGAGAGAGTCTGGGTTTGGTGGGCCATGAATCTTCTGAATGGAACAGAACGATATCTGTCTCTCCAGGGTGAGGGGGCAAAGTGACTATCTTGCCTTCCCCATGTTTTCAAGTCTGGACTTCAAGGCTAAGGAGCTCAGAGTAGTGAAGCCAAATAAGGGACGAGGCTGGATCCCTCAGTTACTACTAGGAGAAGTGCCACCCAGGAAAGATGGGAGACCTTCATTAATTTGTATGAACAAGAAATGTTCACTGTGTTAGTTTTGTTTTGTTTTTTAATGGAAGCCAGCATGAATGAATTACCCTGACAAAAAGAAGTGGATACTGTTGCCGTATCCACTTTACAGATGAGAGCACTGAGGCAAAAGAAGAGAAGCAATGTGCCCCAGGTCACAAGACCAATGAGTGGCACAGCTGAGGTTGAACCCAGGTCTACTGAGTTCTAGAATCTATGTTCTTCCTTTTTTTTTTTTCCCTCACTCTGTTCCTACTTCTATGGCTCTCTTCACATTTGTCATGATACATATCATACTGTAGCAGTTCCAACAGTTAACAGTGAGCCCCAGAGGGGTTATCTCTGCTTTTTCCTGGCTATTTGGGGATGAGATCCACGAGTTTGTACCCTTGTGTCCTCCCTGAGTGTGTATGACAGCTGCCCACACCCGAAAATCTACTGAAGATGCTCGAGTGTGTTCAAGAAGTATTTGTCTACAATTCTCTTCTTTTTAGAATTGCATACCACAATCACACCTGACTAAACAGAGAATTCGAGACCAATAACCTTACAAATTGTTTCAACGCCCAATGAGTTTTATTTTATAAATATCAACAACGCCATCATATCCTGCATACTGTTCTTTGTGGCTGACAGAGCAAAGACGCATATATAATTGGGAGCTGGGAGACGGTGCAGTAACAAAGTTAATACTATAAACTTTTTAAGTCAGGGAAAACCGGGTTTTTTTTGGTCCAACTCTTTCATTTACCAGCTGTGTAATCAGAAAACATCACACAATCTAGGTACTCCAACTTCCTAACAGAAATGCATCTCATCGTGTTGTTCCGATAATTCAACCATATAATGTTTTAGGCCCCTGGATCTGAGCAGAAGGTAAGCTGGAGTGAAAACAGCAATGCACACAGACATATCACTGCTTCCCCCAGATGAGAAGCATATTCTGTGTGGCTAGCATTGATTCTAATCTGTACTCTTCCCACAGGGCAGGAAGCGGATGATGTTCATCTCTGCGGGACTGTCGTCTACCAAAAGGTTTGGGGCAAAATAAGTGGTTAACGAATGTTTTGGAAAGGGGTACACATGGGTACAAAACAACAGGAGAAGAGAGGGAATACTACTTAGAAAAGCAGGGGAGGTCACACAACAGCAGAGGCATGAGAAGTGCATCAGTCCCATGTTCAGCTTGGGGCTCTGAAGCCTCCATCCTTGTGCGTGCTGCTTACACCATCTCAACGCGGATCTCAAGTAGAAGGAATACGGATGCAGTGGATAGATTCCAGGGTACCTGCTGGGGCACTTTTGCAAGCGGGGGTGGTTGCTATCAGAGCACTATCCTAGACCATCAGATTTGCTCAAGAGAATGGAACCTGTTCTCATCTTCCTTCCAAACACACGGGAGGTGGAAAAGATGCAGTAAACTGTCCCAGGGACCATTCCGAGACCAGTTCTTCCCGACATGCCCTTCTGTGTGCCGGAATATGAACACCGGGCTGCATGAGGAGACAGCACTGGCAGTGGGAACAGTCCAAATGCTCTACTTAATCCTCTGACACTCTCAGCAGCAAGTCTGGGTTGATTAAGCCCAGCAAGCAACCACCACCCCAGTTTCCTGGAGCTCCTGGGGAGGGGTATTGGGCTAGGCAAAAAAAGTGAACAAAACCCCAACTCTGATTTTTAATTTCTATTATCTCATTGTATTACCTCAACTTCCTGACAGCTCTGCATTTTGCTAACGTTACCTACCGCAAGGGTCCCCATGATAAGACCTGGAGGCCCAGGCTCTGATACTACCACATCCCAGGGCTAAGCTCACAGGGCGAGTCCACAGCCATGGTAGACAGGCAACTCTGACCTTCCGATCTTCTAGCCCAAGCAATTCAAGGCACAGTTCTTTAGGGGCAAGACGGGTCCTGGGCTTATTCTTGCAGAAAAGGAGCCCTTGAAGAACCAGGACTATGAATCCCATAGGATCGCTTCAGGGGCTGGGTTGATCCCAGTATGATCTACTTTCTGCTCTCCCTCATGATGCCTGCTTTCTCAAGATGTCCCTCCCCCTCCCCAGACAGGGGAAGGTCTATTTCCAAAGATGGCAGCAGACATAGCTCCTGTTCCCTAGGCTCTTACGCAACATGACCCTGTTGCAAGAAATGGGAGTCCATTTGCCCAACCTGGACTCAGAGCTCGCCCTGGGGCCCGTCTGACTGACAGAATGTAGTGGAAAGGCCACTCTGGGATGTCGGAGCACAGATCTTGGGAAGGCCTGGAAGCTTCTACTATTTGCTTTAAGGGGAAAGTCAGCCACCGTGTAAAGAGGTCAGGCTACCATGCTACCACAATGCTAGGACAAGCCAACACTGGCCATGAGAAGAAGCCATGCAGAGAACTGCCCTCCCAACAGCTGAGCTCCAGCTGAGAGCCAGCGCTGGTTGGCCAGCCCCATGACTGAGGCCATCCTAGGAGTAGACCCTCCAGCCCCGACGAGCCAGCTCCACTGGTGCCCCATACATCAGAGCAAGTCTTCCGAATGGCTCTCTGCTCAAACTGCAGCATCGTAAACAGAAATGTGATGGCTATCATTTAAGGCACTAAATCTCACCATCGTTATGCAGTAATGACAGCCAGAAATTCCCACGGCATTTGGCCCATCAGAGTAGTTATTATTCTGAACATTTATTATTGCCTCATTATTTGCCTCCAACCCTAATTTGACTCCCTGGGGCTTGTCCCCTGGCCACTACCCAGAGTCGAGAACGGAGCCTGGCACACACGGCGGGTGGGCAGAGTCCTTGCGGAAAGAGGTGCACCGTGACTTAGTGAGCCTTTGCTCTGGCTGACCAGCCCACACGCCTACACGAACATTGGCCCAGCTGCTCCAAGGTCTGAGACCTTCTGATGAAAAGAGTCTAGCGGTGCCTGGGTGGCTCAGTCAGTTAAAGGTCTGACTTCAGCTCGGGTCAAGATGGTGGAGTCCCAGGATCAAGTCCCACATTGGGCTCCCCACTCAGCAAGGAGCCTGCTTCTCTCTCTGACCCTCCTCTCTCTGGTGGTTTCTCTCTCTCTCAAATAAGAGAAAGGAAGGAAGGGAGGGAGGGAGGGAGGGAGAGAGGGAAAGGAAAGAAAGAAAAGAAAAAGAAAGGAAAAGAAAAAAGAAGAGTCTAAAGCCAAGCAAGTCCTTGTCCATCCCCACACCAGCCAACAACCGTCCATCTGTCTTCACATCTACCCCTATCTCAGAAGGCACAACAGGCCCCCAAGGAAGCCAGGAATGTGGCCCAATGAGGAGCTTCTTTTTGTCACGTGGCTGTTTTGCAAATTTAAAACACCTGTGTGAAGAGGCCCAGGGAAGGTTCGCTGATTTTTCAGAGGCTACATGCTGCCGATAAAATTTAATTAAACAGATCCCTGCAGTGATGTGCCCACTGCTCCAAATAGAGTACAATTATTTTCCTTTCTTGGCCTTTACTAGAGAAAATGCAGGGTAAGGAGCTCAAGCTGGTGATGTGCTATATGGCTGAGATGCAGGAAGGCTTCTCTCCAAAGGAAGAGTCGAAGGGCCTTGGGAAAGGTCAGCACTGATCAGAGTATTCCAGAGTCCCTGTTCTCCACTTTCCCATCATCCTCACCATGACCACCCGCACATGGGGTCTGATCTTCTCCCTACTAAAATATATTACGATAATTTCCTTCTCTCAAATTGCACCCAGATCCAACACCAAACCCCATGCTTCCATCAGATCCCCCTCCCGTTTTTAAGGACACAAACCTAAACATGTCATCTTCTTGCTTCTGGAAGGCTTCTGCAGGAAATCAAAGCATTTCATATTATTTTCCATTTCCTCTTCACCTCTCCTCTCCCGTAGTTTAGGGGTGGGGCCACTGACCTAATTTTGTCCAGAGAGACTGACTAGTTAGGTTCTAGAAAGGGTTTTACTCCAGGAAAAAGAGAGAAACAGTGAATACAAACTTGCGCGGAGAAAGAAAGGATGCTTGCCAGTTGTGGACTAGAAAGTCATGCCAAAGACTATACAGCTACAGGTGAGGTTCATTACCCCTTGAGGACACTCTGCAAACCTGTCTCACCCTTAGCCCACTGCCGTAACTCCCTACAGCATCCCTAACCATCTCCCAGCCAGACTCTGCCTGAATAATTTGGGGTGAATGCACCTGTGTTAGGGGCCAGGGGGCCTCCAAGGTTATCCAGCATCAGGTTTAGCAGATCAAGAGGAGCTTTGAGGGACAGAGGGATGTAGTGGGCTTTTCAGAAATGCCCCATTCGGAATCCCATTACGTGGGACCACCCAACCTCTACAGTCCAGCCTTGGACTTCACAGATTCTGGGTGACAAGCTGCTATGGGCCATTGCTACAAGGGACCGTTACTCAGCCCCTCATGTCGACTCTCTAGGAGGACTACTTCACAAGCACATTCACTCCTTCATCCCATGCAGGGTTTCTGCCTCTGCCAAGACTCAGGCTCTCTGGCATTATACTGCGTTCCTTCAGTCATTTCTAAAACACGATTTCTAAACTTTTTCCCATTGGATACTGGTTAAGAGCTGGGGAGCTGGAAACAGATCAGGGTTCACATCTTGGTTTTTCCTTTATTTTTTTTCCACTTATTCGTTCATTCAATAAATTCTTTTCTTCTTGAAGATCTTATTTATTTCTTTGAGAGAGAGAGAGAGAGAATGCAGGGGGAGAAGTAGAGGGAGAAGGACAAGCAGACTCCGTGCTGAGCACAAAGCCCAACGCAGGGCTCAATGCCATGACCCTGAGATCATGACTTGAGCTGGAATCAAGAGTTGGACGCTCAACCACTCAGCCACCCAGGCATCCCTCAATAAATACTTTTTGAGAGCTTGCCATGTATCAGACACCTTACAGGGTACCAGGCAATGAACGGGCCAGGAAAGGTCATAAAGTTTACCTGCATCTGCATGTGCATGTGTGTGTGTGGGGGGGGGCAGATAATAGTAAGTAAGCAGATTCGAATATCACGTTCAATATGCGTTCATTCTCTTTACTACCATCATCACCATCACCATTTAATGCATCACTTGGGATTGAGTTTGGCTTTGAGTGACAAAAAAACCCAACAATGGTGTAAGCAAAATAGATTTTTTCTTTGACATAAATTCTAAAGGTGAGCTGTCCAAGCCTACTTATGACAGCCCCACGGTCAGTGGAGACCAAGGCTCCGCCACACTCAGCCTCTTGGTCTATGGTAGTCGTTGCCAGTGTCTCTATATCCTGTACGCAGGCACCATTCCCAAACATGCTGATGGCATGGAAGCATCTGAGACTCTCTGCCCCTTTCTCTGGCCCCAGCAGAAAGTTCAGTCCACTGAAGAAAGCATGGCAGTGGCAGAGAGGAATGCCCCCAGGATGAGCCCTCCACCAACAGCAGACAGGTATTGGAGTATAAATACCCCAGCTGTCCCTCCGTTCAAGCAGAACACCTCTGAAGCACACACTAACCGATTTCGCAGAGATCCCCAGCAACGCGGATCCACCATAATTTGCTCATTAACACACCTTATACTAGCTTCCTTCCTATTCTATCTCACTTTCCCATCCCCTATCAGTGCTTCCTGGGGTCACTTGGCAAATGAAACGACTTTCTCTCAAACCTCCGACTCAGAGTCTGCTCTTCTGGAAAAATCTAAATCTAAGACGTGATCTGGGATGGCTACAAATGCTCCACCCATCTCATCCACATCCCACTCAGCAGCAGTGAAATAGGGTGAGTCCCCTCCCTTTAAAGGACATGTCTTGGGACTTCCACAGGATACCTCAGTTTACCCCTCCCCTTGAGGAGGATATACATAGCTTCATTGGTTAACAAAGGAAACTGGGAGATTTAGTTCTTATTCGGAGTGGCCCTACAAGGTCAAGCATGCTATTATTGAGGAAGAAGGGAACAATGGTTCTAATAGGCCAGCTTGTCAGTATCCAGGGAATAAGAAAGACAGAGCCTTGTGGCATAGGCTGGGGACCCAGGAGCAGGTGTTTGGGCTCCTCATGAACCATAAATAGCATCTCACAAAGCTCCTCGCTGGCAGCCCCTTGAGCCATCATACCTTGGTGCCTGCCTCCCCACCTGCTCCCCAACACCGTCTAAGCATAACATACTCGGTCTCTCCAATCCTGGGAGACAAGCCAGGAGTGAGCTACATCAAACCATGCCAGGACGCAATTTGTATATTTAAATCATCCAAGCTGCCTTTCCCTTCACCTTAATTTTAGATAAATAAGAAGTGCCGCACAAGACCCCAGTCCTCATAGGGCTTTGGACGATCCATAAAGAGGCACGAAAGATGCATGAAAAGGATGTGGGGTGACATGTGGCTGATGACAGATGAGTGGTCTACAAGTGAAAGCCACAGTAGGAAGCTCTTCGGACACCACGAACTCACAGAACATTGGCGTGGCAAGGAAGTAGGGAGGTTTAAGAACACAGCCACTGAGTGCTCACCACCTGCAGCCATGTGCTACCTACGAGGGCATTTAAGCCTTTTTGGCCACTCCACGATGCAGGTCGAATTTTTGGCACCATTTGCCCGATGAAGAAGCTAAGGCTTCGATAATGTGGAATAATTTAATGATCACACAGCCCGTGACAGAGTACGATTTTTTTAAAAAGGTACAATAATACAGCATACTTCAACATTTTTTTTTTAATGTGCCAAGCCTGGGGCTGAATGCCTGTCTGGTTTATGCAGTATAAGCCTTGCCATGAAGCCTCAAACCCTCGAGGGAGGTACCTCTGTTATTTTCATTTTAGAACTGAAGGAACTTGAGACAGGGAGGTAAAGAAGCTAGAAAACAGTAACACCAGTATTTAAAATACTGCTGTCCACCTGCCAGTCGGGGGCTTGGATCCCTTCTAGGGAACTGGCTGCCCATGGACACATGGCAGTCCCCTAAAAATGCCCAAGGTCGGAGAAGGCACAACCTCCCAGACCGGACATTCCTTTCATGGAGGAAGCCAGAGGAACAGTCGCTGGTTTCAAGGTCCCGGACTGTGAGCTCCCATGGAACAGAACATTTCTTATACTCAATAGCCCATATGAACGTGTACCCTAGGACACGGCTCAGAAAGCATTGTCTGCCAAGGATCAGAGAGTAAATGTTTTCAGCTTTATCTCCCACATCATCTCTGTCACGCCCCCCAGCTCGGCTGTTGGAGCTCAAAAGCAGCTGCGGACAAGGCACAGGTGAACAGGCACACAGGTACATTCTAAGAAAACTTTATTTATGGATACTAACGTCAGGACACCATAGGATTTTCATGTATCACAATATAGTATATTCTCCTCTCGACGGTTTTCCAACCATTTTAGAAAGGTAAAAACCATCTTTGGCCCATGGGCTATACAAAGTCAGGGGCAGGCCAGATTAGACTCGTGGGCCGTAGTTTGCCAAGCCCCGAGCCAGGATCTAGAAAAGTCTGCACAGAAGTGGTGCGTGAGTGCTTTGGTGTTCTTTCCCACTTACGAAGTTGCTGAAAGATAGGACAGCACATTGTTTTTATAGGCCAACAAAGAGAATTCAAGGCAAGGAGAATTCTGAGCTAGCCCACCTCATCCTCTAGGGCTGATATACTAATGCTTCCAACCTGAAAAACAGATGGGCAAAGCAGGGTCCCTAGGGTCAGGGCCCACGCACCTCGCTCAGGAGGCTGAGCTTTCTTCAAGTTGCCATTTGGGCATGTTGTAGTGACTGTTCCCTGTGATTAATGTGCCTGCGGTTTACTGCCCTGTTATCTCCATCCTGACACAGAGAGGTTAAGTGACTTGCCCAGTATCACACAGCTTATAGTAGGAATTCACACACTGGGTTGCCGGATGCCAGTATCTAGGCATCGAGGATCCTGCATCGGATGAGCAGACCCAGGAACCACCGTCAGCCTCCCACTGGCAAGTCGGGCAGTGGCTCCAAGCTGGTCTGCTGGTATTTATTTTTTTCAGGCTTGACTTAGGCACACCCACTGTTGACCGCGGTCTCCAACCTAAAGCCCTCCTCAGTTTCCAACTCTACCCACAACCAAAGGGTGATGGGAGGCATGTGCCCCAGCAGCAGTGGGGGTCAGCCTTTACAGAGGGAAGGATTAATTAGAAAGTCCAGTGGGATGCCCCACGATAGAACCCCTGCTTCCTACAAAAGCAGCTTGAGGGGGGAGTTCCCGTGCTGCTCGGGACAAGAGATGCCCAGTCAGGCTGGGGCAGAGCAACTGAGCCACATGCTGTATTTTTAATAACAATGGCAAACGTGATTGTTGTGTTAAAAATAAACTTTCAGGCAAAGGACAGTCAGATCTCTAGGGTGCCAAACAAGAAACGTGATGGTTGTCATTCATTCGTTCATTCATTCACTCATTCATCTGGTCATCCATCCCTCCCTCCAAACACCTATCCATCCATTCAATGAATCAATCATTCTTTTGCACATGTGATCAATACCGCCTGAGCATACCCTAGAAGTCAGGTCTTAGGCTAGCCCTGGAGAGGAAAAGTACAAAGGTGAATTAAGATCTAGTTGCAAGGGTTAACATTTTAGAGGGGTGAGGTTTCAGAGCCTGCCCATGCGAACCAGTGGCAGAAAAGAGGGGCGGGGGAAGACCCTCGCGAGAGGGCCACACAAAGCCAGGGAGCCAGGTGGGTCATCTACCTGGACGTGAATGAATGTGTGTTCCTCAATCACTTCTACCGCTTTTCCCTCCAGCCCACATCCCTCACCGATGACGAGGTGATCATTCCCTAAGAGATCAGAGTTCAGATCACTGAACAGATGTCCTAAACCAGTAAAAAGAGAGGGAAGTTGGGAAGAACTTTTATTCTGAACTGTCCTGCGGAAGGAGATGCAGAAGACCACGGGGTGCTCAAGGAGGCCCTGATGCTCATCTCCCCCCTGAGAAGACTCGCTCCTTGACTGAACTTTGACTGGCTCCACTTTGGACCATGCCCAAACTCGGGCTCTATCTTTGGCCTGTTTAATCCAGTTTTAGCCAGAATTATGCAGGGTCAGTTTTAAAGAGTCTCCTACCTTTGATATCAGATCAGATTCCTCATCCCCCTAGCCTTGGTGTCTTACTACCCTGCTCTGTCTTCAGCAAGAACCCTCCTAAGCCAGTTTAGCCAGAACCAACCCCCCCTTACCTGATATTTCCTCTTGGTACTTTCCCACCCACTGATCCCCCACCCCATCCCGACGCTTGGCTACACATCCCTCCTTTCCTCACTGTATTTGGAACGGAGCCCCGTGCTCTACCAAGGTCTCTCTTTCCCAACTGCAATAGTTCCCGAACAAAATTTGCCTTTACCACTTTAACTTCTGTCTGGCTCTGGTTTTCTCTGATACACAGATGACACAGAAGGAAGGTCCACATGGAAAAGATTCATTTGTTCATTCAAAAACAACTCAGTAGATGGTACCTGCTCTGGAAAGCAGCAGATCCAAGTGGTTCTGAGTCAGAGGGAGTAACAAATACCATCTGGACGCAGAGCCTCTTTGGGCCCACTGTCAAGTCAGTCCTCTCCTCCCCAGACACCCGCATCTATTCACTGGCAAGGTCCGACTGGTTTCCTGGCTTCAGTCTCCCCGTCTGTAAACTGGCCTATTAGCAGCATCCCTGCAGGCAGGTGTGAGGACCGAGCCAGGCAAGGAGCATGCGTGCTTGGCACGTGGTTGGTACCCTTGCAGAGGCTCGGGGGATACCAGCGGTGGGGTCTGTAATAATCAGCAGCATTAGGCGTGAGAGAAGAAGGGAGGGGAAGATGGAAGCATATACAGCATTTGAATCGAAGAAGGTTTCTGGGGCGCCTGGAGTTTGACACAATCCCTAAACTCAAGAATTAATACAAGTAATTAGAACAAGGGGATACGGAGAGATCAGCGTTGCGAGGGCACTGCAGCAGGAGAAATTCTTTCCAGCTGGGGGGATGATGGGGCGTCAAAGAATGAGGTGATGTCTGGGATCAGGCCACGATGAGAATTCATACCCAGAGAGGGTCGCGAAGGGCGCTTTAAGACAAGAGCCTAGCTCGCACACATTAAGACCCATTGACACACCATGTTTCAGAGCTAACAACACTGGCCGGCATCCTTCACCCACAAACCTCAAATCCACAATGCCCTAAAAACCAGAATGGTGATCTGATATATGAGTGTGTATAATTTTATAAGTGTTCCCATCTTATGTGAATGATGGTGCTTTGTGGCAGGAGTCAAGAGTCTGGTGAAAACTTATTAGAACCCATAGGAGAGGTTATATATTGTAAGCTGTATGTACCACACTGCCAGGGTGGGAACGGTGGGCAGAGGGAGGAGAGGGAGAGGCAGACTCCTCACTGAGCAGAGAGCCCGACATGGGGCTCGATCCCAGGACCTGGAGGTCATGACCTGAGCCGCAGGCAGATGCTTAACCGACTGAGCCAGCCAGATGCCCCTAAAATTTAGTAATTCTAATATTTCTAAATTTCAAAACATGTCTGGTTTTCAATAAAAGATGAATCTATGTTAATAACACCTCACATTTATCAAGTACTTATTGTATCCAGGTATTTCTGTGAGCACTTAACTAAGTTAAGCCTCCTGATGTGGGCAGGTGCTATTAATATACTATTATCACTGTTATTATTATTGTTCATCTTCTTTGCACAGATGAGGTAACTGATGCAAAACGAGGATCCTAACTAGCCCAGATCACACAGCTGGGAAGTTTCAAAGGCAGGTTTCAAAGTAACAAGGCCCTGCCTCCAAGCCTGTATTCTTCAATGTTACACTCCACCACCTGAATACGCTACAATGAAGAAAGAGCAAGTAAGGTCTTCTTCCTTCCTTCGTTGCCCCCTTTCCCCACGCCTGCCCTTCCCAAGAAGAGCTACCCTTCCCAGCACACTGATGTGGGCGGGCCTGCCCTAGCCAATGAAATGCTATTAGAGGTGACAGATGCAGAGACTTTAAATTTGCTGTTTGGGGTTTGGCTGGCCTCTCATACTCCTGTGATCTATCATGGAAAAAACATGACCCACGAAGCATCAGTCTCGGATGGGCGGGCAAGTAGGCCAGCCCTGAACCCGATTCAGAGGCCGAAGCAGAACCGCCTACGGCTCACGAAGGAGAAGACAATGCTTGTTGTGGTAGCCGCTGGACTCTGGGGGCTGTTTGTCATGTGCCGCTATCCTGGCAAGAGCTGGCTCATTTGAATTGCGGAGATGAGGTTTGTTTTTAAGATTTTATTTATTTATTTGGCACGGAGAGAGAGAGATCACAAGGAGGCAGAGAGGCAGGCAGAGAGAGGAGGAAGCAGGCTCCCTGCCGAGCAGGGAGCCCGACGCGGGGCTCGATCCCAGGACCCTGAGATCATGACCCAAGCCGAAGGCAGAGGCTTTAACCCACTGAGCCACCCAGGCGCCCCAAGTTGAGGTTTTAAAGGTGATGTTAACCATACAGGGAGGTATCCTAAAAATGATGTTAAATATTTTTAGTTTTATCCTCAGAGTAATGGAGAGTCTTCAAATGCTTCCACACAAAGGCATGAAATAATACAATTTCTATTTTCTACATTGCAAATCAGTGTCATTTTTTTCAAAACACAAACTGAGTCCCTACCTCCATCCTGATTACCATACATATAGCTAACATTCATCAAGGGCTCTCCTTTGCTCTTAGGATAAAACCCCAAATCCTTAACATCATCCAAATTCCTTCTGTCTGGACCCTGAAGTCTCCCCAGTCACATACTTTACAGTAATTCCCCTTACACCGGGCTTCCAAACACACTGACCTTCTTTGAGTTCCTTGAATGTGCACTACTCCCTTTTTAGGTCCCAGGACCTTTGCACATGCTTCTCCTGCTGCTGGAAATGCTCACTCACTAACTCTTTGCCTACTTAACTCTGGGCTTTATAGTCACTTCCTTCTAGAAGCCTTCCCAGAGCTTTCTGGTAATTGCTCCTATGCTGTGTGTCCTGAGCACAATGCATGTCTCTTTCATTTCATTCACGTAGTTATAATTTCACATCTCTTCATGAAATTTTATTAGTGTCTATCTCTGCTACTAAACTGTCTACTTCCTAAAGGCAACTACAGGGCCTTTAATTCCCCCCGCCCTCTTCTTTGTATCAAAGAACCAGCATTAGCACAGTCTCTGATACAAGCTTGATGCTCAGTAAAACCGGCTGAATGAAAGAATGCTCTAGGATAACAGCCCAGATAGCAACGAGGACAAGGGATTATTTTGGTTGCCGAAAGCACACAAGAAAGAATTAATCCTCCTGTACATCAGCCCTTTCAACTCCCACTTGCTTTCCCTGAGACTTTGCCAAGACAGATCTCTCACGAAGCACCAGTGTGGTGGGAATGCGTTATCAATCTGTTATTACCATCCGGGAAATATGACCTCAACCCAGGACAATATGGCCCATCTACCCGGCAGGTGTTCATCCTGTGTCCCTCCCAGTCTGCACTGTAATTTTACAATTCCAGAAGCCTCCCGTAATGGGAGGAGGATGAAACATCTGGATGTTGCAAGCCTTCTCGACAGGTTGTCTATACCATCACCTTCCAAGTCGATGCACGAGAAATGAGAGTTTCTTGAACAGCGTGACGGTGGCTGGCAGAAAAACACGTCAGTGAAGTCTCTCCACGGTACTAAGCAAAGACTGCCTGGATTTCCTTTGGGAGTGACTGGGGATCCGCAGTCTGGCAGTAAAAGAGGCCATGCGTAGGACCAAATGATGACTTCATTTTGAATGCATCTGTGCTGGGATAAAGGACGTCTTCTAATTCAAGCATCTGGGAAATTAATAAGTGAATTCAGCAAATACTTCATCGGTGCCAGAAGATCGTTCTGACCGTAAGACAGAAGCCTGTATCTGGATAAGGGAGACATGAGGGGTAGATCAGTGTGAACATGAAGGCGACGTGGAGAGACTGGGTACAGAGAAACCGGCAGGAGGCAACTTGAGTTCCAGAAACTACACTCGAAATTCACCAGGATTCAGAAATCAGCCACAATGGCACTAAAGAGAGAACCAATTGGGCGGATCAGAAAAATCAAGTTGATGATACCAAAAACTGTGGAGGACAGGGTAGGAGTAAAAATTGGCCTGACTGTCTGGAAGGCACTTTGGCATGATCTTTAAGACACTGAGGCACTTCTATACTGTGATATACAATTCCTCTCAGTATATTCCTAGAGAAACACTCATCCAAGCGCAAAGGAAGGCATATGATGAGAAGCGCACGGCAATATGTCCACAGCAAAAACTGGGTAGAGCCCAGCTACCCTGTATTAGAGGAAGAAGTAGACAAACTCCAACGCAGACATCCAGGGGATAAGCAGGCAACAATGAGAAATGCATCAACACGTACACAGCCCCCAGAGACTGTGCGGAGAGAGAACCAAGAAAGCCAGCTATCGCAGGACACAGCAAGCACGTTATCATTTTCTTAAATGCACCTGTTCAAAATAATGATACTGCCTAGTGTGCCCTTTCTGCTGCCGTGTAAATGTAATCGTGCAGTGGGTGGTCCAATAGGTTACACCCCGAATTGTGAACAGCAGTCACCTTTGCAGATGGGGTGGGAGATGGACCTGGGATGGGGGCTGGTGGAGATTTTAGTCTTGCCTATAATGTCATTTCATAAGAGACAATGTGGTCAAATTTTACCAGTGAAATTAAACTATTTATTATTTATTTTAAAGATTTTATTTATTTGAGAGAGAGCAAGAGAGAGAGCAAAAGTAGGGGGAGGGGCAGAGAGAGAAGCAGACTCCCTGCTGAGCAGGGAGCGGGATGTGGGGCTCCATCCATCCCAGCACCCTGGGATCATGACCTGAGCTGAAGGTAAATGCTCAACTGAGCCACCCAGGTTCCATGTTTTTAGAAGACTTTATTTGAGAGAGAGAGAGCGAGCAAGAAAGAGAGCATGAGCACGGCGGGGGGGGGGGGGGGGGTGGAGAGTAAACATTTAAACAAACAAACCCAAATTGTTCAAAAGCATGAACAAGTAACAAGAAATCCAAGGAACGGAACGGAGTAAATTTGTACTTGAAATTGCAACCAGGAGAAAGGGAGAGGGGCTCAGAATGAGACCAAGGTTTCCTGATGCCCAGATGAGGGTTTTTATTGATGGCTGATCTCTCCGCAGATGTTCTTGGCCCTGTGCTACCTCTGGGCATCAAGGAACTTCTGACAAACGTGAAAAACAAGGCTGTTCCAGCAAGGAACAACAACTAACTCAGAGGTGGGCGTACAGAAAAAGGAAGGGACAAGAAGTAGGGATGTCACCAAGCCTCTCAGATAAAGAAAGGTTTCCCGGGCACCACTGCTGACACAGGGGCTTATTTAACATTTTAACAAATCATCTGAAAGGGATTTATAGCTAAATATCTCAATGTACAAAGTATGCTTAAGCTCAGGTGTAGGAAAATGCCAAGCAGATATGGATAAACAAACCACTGAGCAGGAACAACCCGTAAGTCTGCCCCAGTCTCAAAACTCTTACATCTCCCCAAATTGTCCTGTGGATTAAATAAGATTACTCACGAATGCCCTCAGAAAACTGCAAAATGGTACACAAATGTTGCTTATTACTGTGATTACATCACTGTTGGCTTCACATTGGTATAACAGAGCTCAAAAATGGGGTCCATGAAAGAGTCTGGGGTTCTGCTCAGCCACCTGCTTTGACTATATTTGACAAGAAGGATTTTGCTTTTACAAGGAGCCTCAGCTCTTTGTCTGTCTGTCTGTCTAATAGAAGTACTACATCCAAATTTAAAAGCCGGGAAAGTACAACAGAAATAAAGCCACCCATCTTCACAACAGCTCCAAAATGTCACACAGCACTTTCTATGTGAATAAGTGAATGAGAGAATGAATGAATTTGATGTACTTAACCCAACCCTTCTGTCGGAAGAGCCACCATCCCCTCCAGATCCCTTGGTGGGGGGCGGGGGGCAGGGGTGGTGTGGTACCTCTGTACAAAGGTTTCCATTCTCTGGCCTACCCCTAATGCCTAGAATGTTCCAGTGCTGAGAATACAGCTGATGACTGGTGGCTGGCAGAGGCTCTGTTTTCCAGGCTTTATTATTAGTGTTATGGTTATGGTTATTGTTAACACTTTGTGTTGATAAAGTGGATTGTTTTCTCAACTGCTTCGTTTATTTACTTAATTTTTAAGATAAAGAAAACACTCTCCAGGTACTACAGAGTTTAAAGATGAGACAGGGTAGGAATCACACATCATAGTAAATTTTTTAATAGAAAATAAAGGCTCCACTGAAAGGATTCTATGGAAGCACAGATTATTTCGAAGAATAAGTCAGCCTGGAATGATGAAAAGCTCTTTCAATACTCTTTGAGGATGGATATGGAATGGCAGAGGACCCTTCTCCCTGAGGCTGTCAAGAGGGGACAAATACAGTAAGACAGGTAATTATAATCCTGGGAGATGAACTGCCCAACAAACATTCAGAAAGTGTTCATTTGTGGGTGATTCACTTCATTCTGGAATTCTTTCACTGGCCAGATTTTTCAGGATCCACTTTTTTATACTGTTCATTTTGGGAGGGACGCTCTATCAGCTCCTGTTTCTCCTCCCCTAATCCCCAAGTTTGGGGCCCCAAGACCTATCCTACTACTGAATTCCAAAGCCCATCAAATGGGACAGCCCCCATCATCTACCAAAACTTGCTGCCAAATAATTCTGGGACCAAGCGACACAGGGGGATTCTCTTCATTCCCTGAATTCTCTCACCCTCCACACTCAAGAGGCTAATTCCAACTGATGGATCAAGCTATCATTCATGTGTGGATTCGTTCTGTAGATATTGATGGAGCACAGGTCATGCATCACGCGCAGCTACAGCTCTGAGGGTCAATGAGAGAACAAAGACCCTGCCCTCACCGAATTCCATTCTGATGCTGGCAGGTGGGTAAGAAAGAAGTGAGCAAATAAACACATAAACAATGCGAGTTTGGATATGCTACTAAGGACACAAAACAGGGTATTGGCTTAAAATTAACTGGGGGTAGGGAGGGAAACTAATTTGGTCTGAATCATCAAGGAGATGTTAATATCTGCATTGAGACCTACGTGGGAAAGAGCCAGTCAGGTGTAAGTCCAACATAAATGTGTCCTAGGAAGAATGGTGACAAGAGCACAGGCCCCAGAGCAGAAAGGAAGTAGATGTGTTCAAAGAACAGAAAGCTACTGGTTGGCTTTTCTGGGTGGAGCTCAAAAAGCCAGGGGGAGGGTGGTAAGAGGGTGATGTAAAGAAAGCCAGGAAGGAGACCACTTGGGCAGAGAAGTGAGTGACTGAATAAAGAGCTCACTGAAGCACCAAGCTTCTGCCATGATACACATGTTCATCCATCTGGTCAACCTGCTCCATGCTCCATTCTCCCCACATCACTGGTGGTTCCTCCTAAACCCCTAACCATACCATTTGTGTATCACTCTTACAAATCTTCTTACCAGAGCCTGGCTCTGCTCTCTATGCCCCTGAGCAAACCCTGCAGACTATCTCTCAGTCCAAGAAACAGGGGCACCTGACTCTAGTATTCTGGTTCATTCTGTAATCTCAGCTCATACCAGGTGTTCTAAACCATGTCTGATTCTGCTTCTGGATTTAATACCCTGGGCATTTTGGAGAAGTAAAGATACCCTAAACCCATATCCTAACCCTGACTAAGTGGGGGTTCCACTTGGTCCCAAGTCCTACCTCCCCCATTGGCCCTGTGTCTGATCCTCATATGCCTTGTCCTGACCATGGTCTCGTTAAGGCTTGACTGCACATCACAGTGGCCCTAAACAGTACTGTTTAAGCTTAATCATCAGACTAATTCACCAGACTTAGCTCCAAATAATTCTTGGCTGTTTCAAAAGAATCAAATCTGGAGATTTGTCACAATTGAGGACATTTAAAAATTATGTTCAGGCTCTGATGGCAATTTCCAAAGAGCAATTCCCAGAATAGCTGGGCCACTGCCACGTAATTGGAATAGAGCTATGACCTCCTCAGGGGTCTACTTGGAAGAAGGACCACATCCATGTGAGCACATAAATCACCAATGTATTTGTTAATCATCGGGCCTCATGCCCTACCTACCACCCACGTGCCTGTGGTCATAACTCCTGCAGCACTTTGGGATCCAAACTCTTATCTGATAAATCTGGCACCAGACTGGCAGAGCCAGGGCAGTGAAGCTGAAAAGCCACATTACCGATCTGTATTTTGGGCAACAGCTCTGTGCATGGCACGGTTTCAGATCCTTTGTTACTCTAGCTGCCCTATTTTCGCCTCTGGTTTTCAACAAGCGTTCTTTAAATGGCACTGAGGATTGTATTCTCTCCTCCTAGTGCAGTCTGGGCAGGGCAACAAGGCAGGTGTGGTTGACCTTCTCTCCAGAGGAGACCAACCGTGGTGCCCAGGCCAGGTCCAGCTCCCACACACTGCGTATCTTGCTCAATAGAAGTGTTTACTTTTTTTTTTTTATTTTATTTTTATTATTTGCCCAAGGGGTACAGGTCTGTGAATCATCAGGCTTACATCTTTCACAGCATTCACCAAAGCACAAACCCTCCCCAATGTCCATAACCCATCCACCCTATCCCTACCCTCCCACCCCCCAGTAACCCTCAGTTTGTTTTATGAGATTAGAAGTCTCTTATGGTTTGTCTCCTTCCCCATCCCATCTTGTTTCATTATTTTTCCCTCCCTACCCCCCAGAAGTGTTTACTTTTAAAAAGTGTTGCCAACGTTAAAGAACCGGAAGGGAACCCGTAAACTCAAGGTTTCCAAACTTTCCCAACAAGACTGCAAGACCTGCCCACATTGGGTCCACTGTGTCTGGAAGGTAACTAAAAGAGCCGACACACTGTGGCACCTGTTCGCTTTGGATCAGGGTGTGTGAGCTCCCACTGGCCACTGCTCCCACCTGGCCCAATGAAGAGCATGTGCTTCTGATCTCCGAGCACAGGCTTCACCAGCCAAACAATTAACAAGGGAAGCGTATCCAATTTGGAGTCAGAAGGAACAACCTGATGCATGCAGCCAAAAAATCATCGTTGATCACTCACATCGTGAGATACCACACTAGACTCTACAGAGACGGTCATGGGCAAGACGACACAGAAGCTGCCCTTGGAGAACTTCCAGTTTAGCAGGGAAGAAAGACTATAAACAAATCACCACCTGCCTTCATTACTCAACAAAAAGAAGTGTTTCCAAGGGAAAACAGAAAGCGCCGTTAAAACAAATAGAAGAGGGTGCCTGGGTGGCTCAGTGGGTTAAAGTCTCTGCCTTCCTCGGGTCATGATCTCAGGGTCCTCGGACCAAGGCCTGCATCGGGCTCTCTGTTCGGTGGGGAGCCTGCTTCCTCCTCTCTCTCTGCTTACTTGTGATCTCCCTCTCTCTGTCAAATAAATAAAATCTTTAAGGGAAAAAAAAATAGAAGAAAAATCTGCCTTATCCAGATCAGAGAAGCTTCTCTGATGCAGTGACATTTATTTATTTTTTATGATTTTTTTTTAGAGAGGGGGATGTGGGGAGCAGAGATGGAGAGAATCTTTTTTTTTTTTTTTTTTTTTAAGATTTTATTTATTCATTTGACAGAGAGCGAGATCATAGTAGGCAGAGAGGCAGGCAGAGGGAGAGGGGGAAGCAGGCTCTCCACTGAGCAGAGAGCCTGATGCGGGGCTCGATCCCAGGACCCTGAGATCATGACCTGAGCTGAAGGCAGAGGCTTAACCCACTGAGCCACCCAGGCGCCCCAGAGTCTCTTAAGCCACCCAGCACGGAGCCCAATGTGGGGCTCAATCTCACGACCCTGAGATCATATCCTGAGCCTAAATCAAGGTTTAAGTGACTGAGCCACCCAGGCACCCCTGATGTGGTGATATTTAAAAGGAGACCACAAAGGGAGGCCGACAGGAGGCCTGGAAAACAGAACAAGGAGAGTTCTAGGGTGAGGAAGTACAAGGCGCACAGGCCTCGAGGCAGGAAGGAGGCTGGCACGTCTTGAAGTGAAAGATGGCTTTTTTTTTCCTTTTCATTTTTAATACTGGAGATAAAACCTTGGGAGGATTTTATTACTGTTTCTTTCTTAAGAACAGGTACCCACTCCCTATCACAGCAGTGATCTTTCCAATATACTCAATATTGTTGAGCAACAGATAGGTGCCTGTTTTTACACAGAGATGCATGAATCCCTGGCAGAAGATGCACGCTTTTTTTTCCCCCTAAAAAGACAATGAAATATATGTAAATCATAAGTCCCCAACCTCATCAGCCTGTGACTACAAAATGAGATGATGCTCTTCTTTCATACGCAAATTATTATGGCTGCAGGCCCTCCAACTGTCTCCCAGCTGTTTGCGAGACTTTCCCCAGGCCTCCCGTGTGTCCAGAATTAGGCTTTTAGTTTCTGTTTGCTCTGAGCTTCTTGTCTTGCTGGGCCCAGCTGTCCTCACTGGTGCCTACTGTCAACGCTTCCTTGGCTGTGGGAAGGGAGTACGGTTATTTGGGTCCACAGGGATGGGCCTGGTAAGTGGCCACACTCGGTAGTAGAATCTGAACTCAGAAGCATCCTTAAAGCTGGAACCCCTAGCCTGCGCCCCTCCTGAACGCTGGCTGCCCCCAGAAAACCCATGCTGCTGTGATGTTTGAGGCTTCCAGCTCTTCTCGCCCTTCCTGCCTCCTTGTGACCACAGGACCCCTTGATGATCCAGAGCTGGGATTCTTCGCCAGGTAATCCTGAGCTAACTGCCAGATCTCTCTGTTCTGACTTGTGTTTTCACAACACGGATACACTCACCAACTTCCCTGTGTCACTGAGATGACTGAACAAGGAAATAAATGCAAAGGCATTGTGTACGCACTGAACGGTATCCACAGAAGCTGCACACAGGGGATCAGGGCTCTGCGCCATTAAAAGCTGCAATGAGCATCTCAGTGATGACGAGAGGACATGGACAGTGTAGGCTAGGGGGTCCTCGAGGCTCGTCATAACCTAGCCTCCAGCCCCCTCTCCAGCTGCATCGCCCACCAGCGTCCTCTGGGCACTCAGTGACACACGTCAGTTGGGTCTCACGAGCACACAGTGTTTCCTTGAGCCTCTGTGTTCCACCCATGCTGTTCCTCCAACTGAACGTCTATTCCCTCCTACGACCACCAGGGTAGATAAAATCACACAGGATTCCCATTATTTGAAACGGACAGATAATTCAACCCAAAGCGAAACGAGAAAAATGAAAGTGAATTGCCAGGTGTGTGTAAATGCAGTCCACGGGCAATACTTCAAGGACGATTTCATCTAAGGTTCAAACGGTAGCATAGGGCAGAATTTCTTGCCTTTGCTTCCTTGATATTGATTGTATTCTTACCTCCTCCAAACTCACCGCCCCACTGCAACAGTTCCTACCTCTGTGCTCTCTCCTGTTGGCAACCAGCTGGACAGATGTTTGACGGTCCAACAACCCAGATGATAGTTCCAGAAAGGCATCTCCTTATCCCTGACTGGTCCAGCTTGGGTGCCAAAAGACAGAATGCTCTGTCTACACCAGGCACACATTCCACCCTGAGGTCCAGGAGCACAGTCAACGTCATGCAAAACACAAAGGCTGAGAGATGCCCCCGGCCTCGCAAAGCCAACTGCTGAATACCAGTGGCAAGAAACACAGATACCTACTCTTGCTACCCATGACCCTACCCTTGTCTTCACAGTTTGAAAAACTCCTATTCTTCCTTCAAAACCTCGTTTTCTTAAAAAGTCTTCATCGCAAGAAAAACAAGAACTGCTGTAACTATAGGTGTTGGGATGAATATTAACCAGACTTACTGTAGTAGTCATTTTGCAATGTCTGCAAATTTCAAATTATGCCGTAGACCTGAAACTAACATATACGTCCATTATACCTTGATTGATGAATCACTGAACATTTTATCAAAAACCAAGGATGCACTATCCCTTGGCTAATGGAATTTAAGTAAAAATAAATAAATAATAAAATAAAAACATTCAGGCAGGCTGCAAAAATGAATAAACAAACCTCATTTTGCTTTCCCTGTGAGATTATGTAATATTAGAAAAGCAAGCACTGTAAATCCTGGATTCCATGGTACTCGGTAGAAATCTCTTCCATAAAATGTTATCCCACTGAACTATCAAGTATCTGAACTGCTTGCTAGGAAAGTCTCAAGAGCAGGACCCCAGCCTTATCCCCCTCTTTATTCTCTCCATGTACCAGGTCTGCTGGCAGAGAGAAAATGCTTAGGAAGAAGTGATGAATGGATGACTATCTATGTATTTTAGTCCTCAGCTTTTATATTATCTATATCAAACTGCTGGCTATATTCTTTTTGTGGTCAAACAAATCCTCCCAGATCTTATTCCCACATGTACACATTCCAAGTTGGTTTTTCTTCTTCTTTGGTGAAAATGCAATTCCTATCTTAGACCCAAACATAAGACTTTGCTTTAGCCTCTACTGAATTTCAACTTACTGGGGTCTCTCAAGCTCTCCCATTTGATCATATGGTCCTGAGTCCTGATTTCATCGTGCCTCTTTGTAACTCCCATACCTAGCTTTGTATCATCTGCAGATCTCATCAGTAAGCCTTCTTGGTCCTTGTCAAATCACTGACCGTGATTAAAATATCTGGTAGGACAGAACTGAACACAGAGGATCAATAGTGACCCATGGATCATGAATGGGAGTCTCTCGCCAGGAGCAAAAAGAAAGATCCATCACATTCCAGGTTCTACCACTGGAAACCCACATAACGGTGTCTTCATCAAATAAACACATCACTGCCTTATCAACAGGGGTATCATAGAGATGCTCCATCAGTTATTCAGAAGTCAAGAGTTCTGGTGTCCCAATGACCTTGGTTTAACTTGAGTTGACATTTTTAAAGTTAGAGATTTTACATAAAGGCCTAAATTTCTGGCTTTAAAAAAATCCCCAAATCTGGCAATATGGAGCGCATGTTACCAAACCCCAGCCACCAGGTGAAGCTCAATATTGAAGGAAGGTGTCTTCCAGTTGACTACAGTTTACATCCAGCCTCTTCATTTCAGTGCCTGGCCTACATCAGCACTGGGAATTCACAAGCCCTGCTCTTCGGTATTTTTTTCAAGACAGACCACCAGGGGGGCACCTAGGTGGCTCAGTCAGTTAAGGGTCCAACTCTTGGTTTTGGCTCAGGTTATGATCTTAGGGTCATGGGATTGAGCCCTGTGTCAGGCTTCATGCTCAGCAAGGAGTTTGCCTGAAGATTCTCTCCCTCTACTCCTCCCCCAACTCAAGCAAGCACATGTGTACTTTCTCTAAAATAAATAAATAAATCTTAAAAAAAAAAAAAAAGGAAAGAAAGACCACTATGTCCAGATTCCCACGCACGTACGTCAATCATGGCTCAGGAAGCAAAGCTAACAGCCTCCATCTGAACATTCCCAGAATCAAGGAGCCCACAGCACCAAGAGCCAACTCTGCTTTTTCTAACAGCTGATGATTAATGTTCTTTCTCATGAGAACATGAAATGGGCCCCTCAATCCCCTATTTTCCCATTTGATGGGATTCTGTCCTCTGGGGCCATGCTGGAACTCATTGATCCTTCTTCTATAGGCTGCATCTGTGTTTCAAAGGCTCTGCCTCCTATCTCCCTAGGGTGAGAATGAGTCTCTGTATCCCCACCCCTGCCAGGGTGAGAGTGAATCTTTGTCTTCCCATATAAATAACTTCAGTTCCTTCCATCACTGTAATGGGTAATGGTTTCTAGACCCTACCTATGAGCCTGGTCACCTCCCCGTAATGAATGAATAATGTTTGTCAGTGTTCAGAGGGTGGAATGGCATCAAGAGTCCATCAGGAACATACACTTAGAATAAGTCAAAAAGACCTCTACCCAAGACGGGAGACCGTCCTGCCAAGAATTACCAAAGAATCTCAAGATTGGAAAGACCTCAGTAATCACTTGGTCCTTTTGAAGACAGAAGTGAATATATCCCAGGCACTGGGAAAACCAGGTAAGACTTCCCGTCCTCGGGGAGGGCAGAAGAAACAGCAGATGGACTCCCAGAGCAAGTGACCTTGAGACAACTGCCAGAGAGTTCATAAAACAGGGCCAACCTCCACCATGACATCTCAGATTTGCTCTCTGCCCCAAGAAACAGTGGCCATAGGGATTTTCCAACTGGGCTAAACTTGACTTCGAAAGCAAGTGAAGGTGGAAAAACCAACGCAAGATGACTGTGTTTGGGATGATGCTTCACCTGGGAAGCAATTACGGTGAGGAAGAGTGCTGGAGAATTAGGGAAACTAACCTTTTCTAATCTGCTGTCTAACAGCAATGTCTCAGCAGCCAATCAATAATGGCTGTGGCAGAGGGGCAAAGGAGAAGTCTCCCTTCACTTTCACATAAGTAATTAAAGCCAGTTTAATGAGATTGCCCGAGAGCTGGAGTCTGAGTGCAGGAGAGGTAGACAGCAGCATGGAGTGAGAACAAGTCACTGGGTGTGAATGACCATGAGCCTTTCTGGCAAAGTGTGGGAGGTGAGGGATGCTGCAAAAAGACACCTGAATCCACAGAAAGGATGTGATGGCCCACTGTGGTTGACGGGCGAGGGAAGGAGAGATGGGAAAAGATCTGTGTTGTGTGCCATCTGCCCTCTGTTCCCATCTCTGGAGAAAATTCAGCTCCTGAATCTCATGGTCCTCTATGGAATAGTGGGAGGAGCCTAGAGTTTTTCTAGGTCCAGTTCTGCCATCTAGAAACTCTTCTATCTGAAACAAGTCCCTTCCCCTTCTTATGCACCCATGGCCTCTTCTGCAAAATGAGACAATGACATTATGAACCCTGGAGGGGTGAGTGTGATCATGTGTTTAATGTGTCAAGCACATGCCTGGCTCCTGGCGGGCATGTGGGGCATCAGGTACAGTTAATAGTTACTGTTGCCCTCAGAGTCTCAGGCTCCTCATCCAGGTAAGGGATTAAGAACATCCCGTAGGAGGACATGACATGCGGAGAAGGAGGTCTGAAGTACCACGCCCAATGGGGCAGAGGAACAAAAATGGCAGCTCCTATTCTTTCTCTGGGCAAAAACAAAAACAAAAACAAAAACAAAAACAACCCTACAGATAGGACACTGGAAAAGAATGCAGAGGTGGAAAACTGCTTGACAGAGTACATACCCCGCCATTTGCAGGGATGGGAGTGGTGCGGAGAGACTGGGGGAATGAACTTTCAATACGGGCATAAGTCGTTTTCCATACTGCGCTGCCCTCGACATGAACACTTCTACAAATCGAAGGTCTGTGGCCACCCAGCACCACGCAAGTCCCTCAGTGCTATTTTTCCAAGAGCACCTGCTCATGTCAGGTGTCCATGTCCCATTTTAGTAATTCTCCCAGCACTTTAAAAATTTTTTTAAGATTTATGTATTTGACAGAGAGAGAGATCACAAGTAGGCAGAGAGGCAGGCAGAGAGAGAGCGGGAAGCAGGCTCCCTGCTGAGCAGAGAGACCAATGCGGGGCTCGATTCCAGGACTCTGAGATCATGACCTGAGCCGAAGGCAGAGGCTTAACCCACTGAGCCACCCAGGCACCCCTCTCCCAGCACTGTAAACTTTTTTGTCATGATTCTATTCACTGGGGTCATCTGCGATCTGTGATTACAACTCACCAAGAGCTCCGATGATGGTTACGATTTTTTTAGTACGAAATCTTTTTTCTCATTAAGGTATATATGTTATTTTTTTTTTTTAGACCTAATGCTATGGCACACTTACTAGACTACAGTATCGTGTACACATAACATTTATGTGCACTGGGAAGCCGAAGGAATCCTCTGGGTCGCTTTATGGTGATGTCTGCTTCATTGTGGGTGGTCCGGAACCAAACCACGCGCTAGCTCCTAGGTATGCCTGCACAGTTGTTCTTGCTCCCTTCCTTTCAAAACCCTCCACTAAGGGAAGATGCAGCCTTTGGGGACCCTTCCGACAGAGCCGTTTCCCCACAACCTACCCGCTGGAAGCGACGAGGAAGCCCTCTTGCCATGCTACCTCTAAAAGATGGAAAGCCTTGAAGGGAAAGCTACAGAAGTCGGGGGTGCTGGCAGTCCCACGACAGAACCATATGCCTTGCTACACGTTGCATATAAATTACCTTTTGGCACTGAGCTAGACAAAAGAACGGAGGCTAATTCTGCATCTTCACAGAGGATCTCTCTCTGCAACACTGTTTGCCACCAAACAGAATCTATCTGCATATGTCTGTGCCAAATGCATCCTGGTCTGCCGCCCTGTGATTTAAGACCAGCTACCCCTTGCCTCCGCACTACATAATGAAGTCAGTCACATTTTATTGCCAAATGGCCCTGGTAATGCCTCTGTAACGGCCCATCGAAGGTGCTTTCGCTTCTGGGAATAAAGAGCGAATTTGAATTGCACCAAGATAAACTCGTGACTGGGTCAATACATTGAATGGTTATCGTTGGTGCCCTGCACTTCATCTATTTTTAGGCCTTGTTCCTGCAAGGAAATAAAAATGTATTACCTGACTGGATAAAAGCCCCGGGCCTGGGGGAGAGGAGGAACACTTGGGAACTGATTTCTGTGGGGTGGGGGAGCAGAGGAAGCAAGGGTTTCGCTGCTGGTCAGAAAAAAAAAAAAAATGCAGCAGGGATGGGGCAGTGGGGGCAAGCAAGAGAAGGAAAAGGCGCTTGTTCTAGAACCAACTCTGCGTTTTAAAAGGCATTTCTTTTCACAGGTGACACTCAATCCTCCAAGAGTTTTGAGTGATTGGCCTCATTTTATATAAGAGGAGACTGAGGACCAGCAGTGGAAGTGGACTTTGATAGACCACATGGATTCTGGATCTTAGATGGGAACCGCGTTCTGGTTCTCTCTCCTTACAGACCCATATAAAAGTCACACTCCCCTGCCCTTTCGGAGTGAGGTGTGACCTGTGACTCATTTTGGACCACAGAGTGTGAGCCAAAGGGAAGGGCGTTGCCTCCATCCAAAGCTCTGACAGCCAGAGTCCAACTCACGACTTTCTCTGAGCTGTGACAAAACCGGGTTCCAGAGGTGGCTGTCCCAGGAGCTTTGGCCCTGGAGTGAGGAGACAGGAAGGCAGAGCTCCAGCTGAGCCAAGATGGACACAGAGTAAACAAGAGAAACAGCGCTTGGCTGTCTCCTACTGCTGGGAGCTGGATGCTGTTTGTTACTGAGGCATCAACTAGCCCATCCTGACTCTCAGCCCCAACGCTGGGCTTTTTACTCCCCTGAACAAAGCCAGAATGTGAATTCCAGTCTCCCAAATCCAAGGGCACAGTTTTGCTCTGGCCCTCCTTCTTCCTTTAAGAGTTCCCCAACTTTTTAAATCCCTATTCTGCAGGAGAGTACGTTCTGAAGAAGTCACTTGCCTGAAGGCGCAGAGCCAGTAAGTAGCCTCCTGATGCCTACCTTAGTATCAGAGCTCCTCTGAGCTTCCTTTCCTTCCCCTTCCTGTTCCTTGAACTGCAGGAAATCACAGTCTAGTGATGAGTAGTACCAGCTGTAAAGGCATGACTTTGAGCAAACATCTTACAACGTTCCTTATTGGGAACGGAGGACGTCACTAGTAACAGCGCCTACCTCCTGGGGTGATGGTGACCCATGCAAACGTGCTCAACATAGCTCATGGCACACAGGAAGTACACCGTGCTCGCTCACCATCGTGACCTTCCTTCATCCAACGCTGCCTCAGTACCACAGGGTACGCAGCCTTCCTCATGCACCATGACCGCAAGCTCCTTTCTCCCATGGCATCCGCCCACCTGCACCGCAGGAATGCCAATAAGCCTGCCCTCAACTGCAGCAAGAGCAGGTGGGGGACCCCGCTTATAAGAAGCACCCTGGGGTAGCCTGGGCAGATGACTTCAGACTTTATCCTCCGTTGCTCATTCGCCCTCACAAACTATCATCAACTGTTAGTATCACTTCCACATCTCAAAGAGCTTTCTTTCCTTTTTCCTCCTTTTGTATTACATATTTACTGAGCACCTGCCACTGCCAGGCCCGGTGCTTGGTAGCTGGAATGGAAATGGTGATTCAGACACAGCGTGGCAAAAGGAGGAAGACCACACAGGATAGCAAATCTGAAACCCTCTGATCAGCATCTAAGATAGAGAAGGTACAGGGTACTGTGGGGGCACATTACTCTATTCAGGAAACATTTACTGAGCACCTGTTCTGCATCTGACATTTTGCTCAACACTGGAAACACAGTGGCAGAGAGACCAGGCACCGTACATCCTCACATGGAGTTTAGAATCTAACATCTGCACCCTATTTATGCCCAGTCAATACGGCTTAGGTATGGCTGACTCTGCTCTATGAATCTGAGGATGGTCTGGTAATCAAAGCTCAGCCAATGGGAGTTTGGTCCCATCACTGATTTGGGAGTGGGCATACGATCCAAATTGTCCATTGAAGACTGAAGGCTGCCTATCTAGACATTTGTTGGAGCTACTGCAAAAGAGGTATGTCATTTTGCTGGGATTCCTGTAATAGTAAGATATAAACCCGGAGTAACCAGTGGATTTTTATCAATACGTGGGGAGGACCAGGCTGAGGATGAAATCAGCAGAAAGGATAAGGGAGACAAGAGATGGAGAAAGAAATATTTCTGTTAACATCTTCTCAGCCACAGTCACAATGAATGAAACTGGATCTAGCTGTACCTGAAGACATCATACCCTCAACTATTTTAGTTAATATTGAGCACTTTTTTGCTTAAGCCAGTCTGACTGGGTTTGTCACTTGCAAACCAAATACTAATGCACTAAGGCACAGGAAGAGGACACAGCAAGTTCTGTGAAGAGAAAAAAGTATTTCCCAGACTAGAACTTAGCCACTTATATAGCAGGTTTGGAAACTGAATTTCACTTTGTGGTATGTAGCAAAAGGACCAGGAGGGCAGTGGCTGGAGCTTAGACAGAGCCGACCTGGCAAGGTCCATGGGAAGTAGGAGCCCACCTGCCCCAGGCTCCAGACACACCCTTGAGGTATGGCTGCTGCCACCTGGCTTTGCAAATGTTGGCAAAGAGAGACATTCTCTTGGCCCCTTCCTTGTCTGAGGCTGTTTCTTTTCCCTCCTTCGCTGGTGCCAACCTCCTAGATGGTCACCTTGGCCAAGCCATTGAGATTTTAGTGCTGAAAACAGATCTTCCCAGTCCTTCTCTGGAATTAGTCCAAGTTGCCTGGGACGCGTGGCCTCAGAGAAAGCCAAGGCATGGTGGCTCAAGAGCACTCCTGCCTGTCTTTAGTCTTCATGTGGGACAAGGGGTCCAGGCAGGGGGCCACTACCGTGGAGGGCTGCGGTTTGACATTAGAAGGCAGGAACCCTGGAGTACAATCCTGGCTCCTTCCGTGTGCCCTTGAAGATGACCTTTAACCTTCCTGAGATGACATCCTCACCCATCATCTGACAAACAGGGTTGTTTTCACCATCTGTCCCCCTTCTAGTCCATCCACACTTGCCTCCTCCTCTCACTGCTCCAGAGTTTTACTTTGCTCAGACACAACACAAAACCTCCCACCATCCCTACCTCTGTTACAGCATCACCTTTGCACTTGACCTTCTCAGGTCTTCAGACTCTGTGGCTCCAGGCAGAAGAGGCTTAGACTGGACTGAGTCTGGAAACTCAGGAACACTCTTGCCCCAGGGTAGGAATGCTATAGGAGAGAGGATTTGGGGAAGAACACTTGGGCCCTGGAATATGGGGCCAAAAACCTCCTAAGAAGGAGAAGGAAGAGCAATTCCTGCAACCAAGTTCTTAAGGAGATGTCTAGGGAGACCAGAGAAGTCAGCCTGAGCGAAAACACAGGTCATTAAGGTCACAGGGATCCATCTTGGGGCAAAGAAAGGAGGCCCTGTGAATCCTTTGGGGGGTGGTATATGGGTTGGAAATATGGATGTTATTATTTGAAAATCTCCTATTCAGGATTCTGCACATTATCATGGAGGCTCTTTTTATTGTTATTTTGTTTGCAATTTTTGCTTTTGTTTGGCGCCAGCACTGGTATGACCAATCCCTTACATCTGCAAACTGGGGTCCTTTGATGCCTGTTGCCAAAATAACAAAATAAAGTGTGCGTGGACTTTCTTAAGCTTTGGAATGGGATTCCTTTACTAAGCTGATAAATTTTTCCATAGCACAAGCAGAAGTTTGCCAAAAGGCATGTTTTTGCAAGGTGAACTTGTACGTTATTGGTGGTCAGAGGGCAAAAGAACAGAGGATGAGAAATGGGGTGTTGCACAATTTTTCAAAAGACAGGGTCCTGTGGAGGCAGGTTAGGCTCTGAATCCTGGTGGGGAGGGAGCCCCCGGAGGCCCCCCACCCCGGCAAAGTGCACAGTCATTACAAACACATGGCAAAGGCCTCACTGTCCAGGGGAAAGCTGTGTTTGAAAGCTGACACCCCGCCTGGAGAGCAGGAAACAGCAGGAGAAGCATCCACGGGCCATAGGAACATGGCACGGAAGAGGCAAGTTAGAGACTTAGGAGCCTAAGCAGAGGTTGCAAACTGGTGGTCTGTGGACCAAAGCTGTTTGTTCTACATGTTTCTAACGAAGCAGGACAAGGGCTTTGGCTATCCTATTCAGTTATATCCTCAGCCCCTCCAGCAGGCCTGGCACACAGTAAGCACCCAATAAACACGGGCTTACCTGATGGAAGAATAGATGGTAGAATCCCTTATTTTCAAGCAAAAGCCAGATTTCTGGCTTTTTTTTTTTTTTAACTCAGAAGAATTAAGAAAACAAGGAGCTGGAGCTGAGGAGCAGCTGTTCTCTGAAAATAGAAGCTGTTCTCTCCTTGTTACCACAATCCCCACCATTCCCTATTGCCTCGCACTGGATTCACTTCATTCCTGTGCATCACCTACCAGCACATAGGCATTCAAGTCTGTTGATCATGACCTAAGCCCTTGTGAGAACTTTCAGGGTGAAGTCTATTCTAGTCCCTGAGGAGGGTGTGGCCAAAGAATCCGGGCTATCACTCAGATTACTAATGCCTAGAATCATCCTTCCCGAGTGAGCAGGGCCTCACTTCTGCAAGTGTCTGTGGGCCACAGAAGGTCAAAATGTCACAAACCCATCCCGCCTTTCACTCTTCCTTTGCTTCCAACATTTTAAAACTGTAGAACATGAATCCAAACGAATCCAGTGCAGTTTTTCTAGTAAGCTCTTAGGCAGGATTTTTTTTTCCCCCTAAAATGCCTCGCAAATGCTAAGTTTGTTATTATTACCTCATATTCCACTGGGCCATTGCCTACAAGGAATCAATGAAGAAGGAAAGCCTGCGGTTGGTTTAGCTGATCAGGAAAATCAAATGATTTCACACTAAATTAGTCAAAGACCTTAAAGAGCTCTAGACAGTCCCACTCCTTTCAGAGGGGCCCCCAAGGGAATGTCCTGGGGGGCACTCACTGACCAAATCACAAGTTAAAGCCTAAAAGGCACAGACCTATTGCGATCCCAGGGAATTCCTGAAAACTCCTGAGGCAAGGGTCTTACGGACACACTGTCCATGGCTGGGAGGCAGGGCAGTGCTGCGGTTTAAAGAATGGACTTCTCAAGTAAACAGAACCAAGTTTGAGGCCTGGTTCTCTCATTTACTTTCTGAAAGTTCTTAGCCTCCCTTAGCCTCAGTCTCCATATCTGCAAATGCCAATAATAATAGTGTTTTGGGCACCTGGGTGGCTCAGTCAGTTAAACATCTGCCTTCAGCTCAGGCCATGATCCCAGAGTCCTGGGATCGAGCCCCACATCGGGCTCCCTGCTCAGTGGGGAGTCTGCTTCTCCCTCTCTCTCTCTGTTCCTTCTCTTGTTCGTGCTCTCTCTTACTCTTTTTCTCAAGTAAATAAATATTTTTTTAAAATAAAACATACGCATTTAATAGGATGCCTGGGTGGCTCAGTCAATTAAGCATATCTGTCTATTGGTTTCAGTATACACATAAACAACAATTGCCAGATCATTCCACAAGCACACACAAAGGATGTTAGGAGCCTAGAGGACAGAACGTCTCTGCCAAGAGGAGCCTAGAATTCACAGAGAAGGCCAATCTACGAGACGGAGAGTAGATTAGTGGTTGCTTGGCTTGAGAGTGGGAACAGGGATCTGATTGCCAAAGAGCATGAAAGAAGGAAATGTTCTAAACTGGACTGTGCTGATGGTTGCACAACTAGGTAAATGAGCTAAAAACCACTGAGTTGTACATTTAAAATGAGTGAATTTTTAAAACTTAAATCACCTCTCAATAAAGTATCAAAAATTTAAAATTATTCACAGAAGCGGTGTCATTTAAGCTAAGCCTCCTGGATGGCAGAATTCACCAGACAAGGAGGAAGCACTTGGTCTCCCCAGGGATGAAGGGCACCTGCATAGGAGCAAAGTCAGGAACCAGCTCTGTGGCAGGAGACCTGGGTTAAAAGGCTGGGGGAAGACGTTCCACCCACTGTAGACACACAGACTCCAGGACAGAAAGCTTCCCTGGGACAGGGACACCACTCTATCACCCCCACTGCGCGATGCCTGGCCCCTGCTATGATGCGCTGTATCTCCCTCGCTAATGGTGGGCTTCGGCTTTGCAAAATAAATCCAAGCTCACCGTTAGAAAACAGAAATCCTCTCACAGGACACGAGAGCAGAGTGAAGTGTTTGATTTCTCTGAGGTTTTCCCCGTGGAAGCCTCCCCTTCACTGGTACTTAGGGGATTTGTAGCTTCTTTGCAGAAATGGCACGAGAGGTTTCTGTGCTTAATCCTCAGATCCTTAGAGTCTGGGCTGCATTCCGTTTATATTTCAAGAGCGGTGCAGTGTCATCCGTGACACTGAGCTTCAGCTCTCCACGCAGGGAGCAAACTGGGGGAGATCAAGATGCTCGGGAAGCTTTTCGCGATGACAAAACGAAGGCCAAGAGCAGCACCTTTCAGAGTTTCTGGCCAGACCACAGTTTCCCTCCTAGCTGTGCCACGTGCCGCCGTAGCAGACAGGACTATACTCCCTGACCCCACCCTCCGGACCTCCAGGTAAGATTCCTGGTCTGAGCTGGGCCATTCAGATGATTGCCCCAAAGGTTCAGAACCGAGCTGGGGGGAAATGTTCATTATTCCGGGCTGGTCAGTGGACCTGTATTCATGTGGAACTGGGAACCGTGTGTCCTCTGAAGCATTGACATCTGGTCTAGAGGGAGTGATGGACAGACCTTCCCACTTCATCTTTAAAAAAAAAAAAAAGAAAAAAAGATTTTATTTATCTGAAAGAGAGCACGCGCACCAGCAGGGGAGGGGCAGAGGGAGAAGCAGTTTCCCGCTGAGCACGGAGCCTGATGCAGGTTTGGATCCCAGGACCCGGAGATCATGACCTGAGCCAAAGGCAGACCCTTAACCGACTGAGCCACCCAGGCGCCCCTCCCCCTCCCAACCTGATTACTGTCTGGTTTCCGGCTCTAGTTCCCTGTGAGGCTGGGCTCACCTTAGGATACTCCTGGGATTTATCAGATACTGGGTATGCTTCCAGTAAATTCCTGTATTTTGCTCAAACACATTGAAAATGGATTCCTTTCCCTTGGAGTCACAGTGTCCTCACTGAGTCAGGGAGGGGCTTCCCCAAATCACCATGCAAACTTGAAACCAGAACCCTCCTCTCCTGCCAGACCAGGGACCTTGATGTTCGTTACTCAAGATGGAGGAGATGAGTTGCTCATCAGTCTGGGCACTTACTTAGAATTCACACCATAGCTTCCAGAAGCCAGTCAACTTCAAGCCCAAACCTGAGAAGGGGGACTGCATTTTCTGAAAGAGGGAAAGAGTGTAGCTGGAAATCACAAATACAAAGACAAACCAAGAGAAGCAGGTGACGGTCATATTCACAAGACCTTATGGCCACTGCAACAATTTTGGTTTCGCTCAAATGGGGTGACACAGGAGAAGGGCTGAAATATGTACAGCACAGGACAGCACCTAGTAAAACATACATGCTATACTTAACTATTAGTGATCATTATTATTACTCTGAGGAAAATGGAAAGCACTGGGAGGATTTGGGGGGGGTGCAATGTCACTTTTAGATTTTGAAAGGTCCCCCTGGATGTGGGGGTGCAGAATGGATAGGTCAAGAGTCACTGAACTAAGACAGTGCATGCTGGAAGAAAACTTAAGTTGTGGGTGTTTAATGTGAGCTGAATTTGAGATATCTAAGTGAAGATGTCAAGTAAGCATTTGGATATTGACGTCTGAAGCCTGCAAGAGAAACCTAAAAAGAAAACATTTTGAGTCATCATCGTTCCAAAGTTGAAGCCACGGGTATTGCATGAGATGTGCCAGGAGGGTGGCCCAGGGTCACATTCCCCAAGAAAGCCAATGGAATCTACTTAAGCACAAGGGATGTGACTGCCCACCTAGAGTGTCCTCCTGCTGCCTCCAGTGTCAGCTCAATAAATATTTACTTATTGAACAAACAAATCAATCCATCAATTCATGAGTGGGACCGAAAAGCTAGAGTTGTAGATCGGATCCTTCTGGGGAGGCAGTGAGAGGGAATGGAAGCCTTCAACCAGCCTTTCTTCCTGATTTCTAGACTCTTTGACAAACATAAATATTTTATAATTTGTGAGAAAGAACATAGGGCCAGAAGTTGCAGGCTAAAAAACAAGGAAACCACAAAACATCGCCAAAGGCTCATTCCTAAATAGATGAGTGAAACAATTTAGTTACAGAGATCTGCTCACAGACTCTGCTACCAATAATCTTCCTCTTTGATAGAGATCTTGAGTTCAGGCGAGAGAATTCCCTTCCTGAGTCCCTGGAAGACCTGAGGAGCCACGCCCTGAGCTTTCCAGCAGGGATACTGAGAAAAAGAATCCAGCAAGTCTGGCTGACAGCAGGCATTCATATGATAGGAAGGCAGGATACAGCCTTGACGACTGTGAGCATCTTTCAACTTGGGATCTCCTTCCCAATCAAAAAGCTCTCAAGGAACCCTGCCACCTCGTCAGAATAAGTTCCAGGAAAGAAAAGGTGGAATCCAAAGAGTCATTGTAGAAAGCCTCATTTGCAGTTCTTTCCGTGTCCAGTTTTGTGCACAAAGGGGGTGAACGCTGAAAGAAACAAGAGCAAAATGAAAACCAGACTGGTGAGCCCGATGTAGCAGAATCCGAAAACCTCATTCTCAGGGGTGCCTTCTCTGGTCATCAAGCAACCGGGTTTTTAGCAGGAAAGGCTGTATGATGTTCCTGATGCTGCTGCTCCAACAGGGTCCCGTTTAGTGGAAAACTGACCAGTGCCTCGGCTTCTGTGCTCACTGAGCAGACCAGGATGAGGCCAGCAGCCCAAGGGAGGCTGCTCTCTATGGCAGCAGTTCTTAAATTTTAACGTGCAAAACAATCACCTGGAAAGCTTGTTAAAGTGCAGTTTTCTGGGACCCGTGCTCAGAGACTAGAATTCAGTAGCCTGGCCTGTAGGCCATCCCGTGTGGGCTTGCTAACGCTGCTGATGCCCGGGATGGGGGCAAGCATCTTGCTTAACAGCCACCAGCTCTATGATGGAGGAACACTCAGGTACCTAGCACACGCCCGGATCAGAACCAGACCATAGTAATGGCTCAGTAAATTATGTGTTGAATAAACCACCCTCTCTGGAAGAATTTCAGTACTTAGAGACAGCCAGTGAGCCAATAAGAGAAAGCCCAGAGACGCAAAGAGAAAGGGCCATGGGAAGAAGCCATGAGGCAGCCAAAGGCATGAACTCATAGTAGTCGTGGGTCTTGTCAAAACTAACAGAGAAGAGGCAAGTGAATCAGTCATATCCCAGCGTAGAGGGGCAGCAACGGCTGAGATCCACTGAGTTTCTGTATTGCCAGAGAGCTGGAAGGGGCCCCCAAAGTCTCTCCAGCTGCTGAGGTGACAAGAACACCCGATTCCATGAGGCTCTGGTTTCTGGAAAATCCTCCAGTCTCTGGGGGGAATGTAACACCACTGTCAGCCTGCCCCATGTCCTCACTGTCTTCCCCCTCTGGGAATGACAGAACGGCTCCCCACAGCCAGGAAAGGTCTAATATGAACCCAGTGTAGGCCAGGACACCTGGACGCAAAATCTGATTTCGGGACCTCGGTCTCGGCCAGCAAGGAAAAATCAATTCTCCAAATCTCAGTTGAAACAGAGACAGGAGGAACAAACCTGATGGGACATCTGAAGGACAAACACCCCGGGGGCAGAGAACCACGGGCATAGAAGAAGATCCTGGGGTCAGAGCACCAGAAGCACCTGGGAACAGCAAGGAGACCAGTGTATCTGAAGAAGGATGAGCAAAGCAAGCGCAGCAGGCGATGGGGGCCAAACAGGATTTGACTTCAAAGTGAGACTGCTGACCATGGTGGGGCTTGACAGGTCATCCTAATAAAGAGCGTGCTCCTCCTGGAGCCACATGGGAAGGCAGAGTTGAGTGTGGGAGAAAAATGGGCACGGTAGAACGATCCGCAGGGGACCCATCTGGCTGCTTTATTTAAATTACAGGGGAGGGATGATGGAGGTTTAGACTCTGTGTAGTGATAGAAAAGAGAATCATATCATCAACACTGACCTCAGAAACCAGGCGCTAGTGTCAGAAATCAAAGACAGTGGAGCACCAAGAGGCACAGACCCCAAAGAATACCCAGAGCTGAAGACGGGTGCACACCTTCTGCTTTATTTATTTTTTTTTTTTTAAAGATTTTATTTATTTATTTGACACAGAGAGAGAGATTACAAGTAGGCAGAGAGGCAGGCAGAGAGACAGGGAGAGGAGGAAGCAGGCTCCCTGCTGAGCAGAGAGCCCGATGCGGGCCTCGATCCCAGGACGCTGAGATCATGACCTGAGCCGAAAGCAGAGGCTTTAACCCACTGAGCCACCCAGGCGCCCCACCTTCTGCTTTATAAACGCCCATGGTTTGTTTTTGTTTTGTTGTTGTTTTTGTTGTTGTTGTTGTTTGTTTTTTTATGCCCATGGCTTCCCTGATACCTTAGTGAGGAGGAAATGGGCTTTTTCCTCTGGTCCCCTGTCCGGCTGAACAAAGCAGGGCTCAGAGGCACTGACCCTCCCCCACACACACAGCTGAACATCTGCATATAACTTTTGACTCCCCCAAAATTTAACTAACAGCCTACCATTGACCGACAGGAAACCCTGCTGAGTACATAAATAGTTGGTGAACACATATTTTGTGCATTATATATAGTCTTACAACAAATTAGGCTAGAGAAAAAAAAATTATTAAGAAAATCATAAGGAAGGGGAAATATATTACATTACTGTCCCGTGTTTACTGAAAAAATCCACATAGAAGTGAACTCATGCAGCTCAAACCCATGTTGGTTCAAGAGTCAACAGTATATGTAAGCTCTTCGGAACTGATTTATGTACTGAATTTAACTCCTCTCCTTCCTTTCATTCTTCGACATCCTCAAACATGTATTCTTTCTCTATCAGTCTTATAAAATTATTGCCCAACCCAATGGTTCCATGTTATTAGACCTTCCAGGAGCATTGCAATCATCGCAGGCATGACTGACTATATGCTATCTTTCTGAACACGATCTTCTCTTGGCTTTGGTGGCACCAGCCTTCCGAATTCTCCCCCAAATCATTTAGCCGTTCTTTCTCAGTCTCCTGACCCAGGTCCTCTGCTTCCTCGTACCATGTTGGAATTTGCCAAGGCTCAGACGTGGACCTCTTCTCTTCTTACTCCATACTACCCACCTACATGATAACATAAGCCCCATCGCTTGCAAGACCGGCTGTAGCCAGTGACTCCCCAAATTAACCTATGCCCTGACCTCAGACTGATACCTTTAACTGCTTTCTCAACCACTCTCTTTGTGTATCTAATAGGCTCTCAAACTCACACATCCAAACAGAATTTTTGAGGTCTTCCCTGACCCCCAAACATATCCCACCTTCTCTAGTTCATTCCTATAATGATAACTTTAAAATGTGTTTCCAACCTTTAGCAATCATAAGCAGTTCTTAGGGGGAAAAAATGGAAAGATCTGTTAACACGGCACCCCCATTCGCACAGGGAGAAGGTCAGCTCTGGGAAGCCCATGCAGGTGCCAGTCTTAAATCCCAGGCTGGCTCACATCACACAAATGTATCAGGCATTGGACTCCCACCGGTCTTTGGGATGGAACCCCCACAAAGGGGGTTGGACCTTGCTCAGAGCCATTCACACTGGCCTGAATTTCATTTCTTAAATGAGCCAGGCTCTTTTCTGCCTCAGCACCTCCGCTCGGCCAGGAAGCCAGCTTCCCATTGCTACCAAGCTGTCCTGACTCATCCTGCAGATTTCAGTCCAATGTCACTTCCAATGGCCTCATCCCCAGCCGCCATATAAATTCTCCTTCAGAGCTCTGTCTACAATTTCTGATTCTGCTCACTGTGTTCTTACTGGTTTAGTGCCACCTGCCCTCACTCAGACTGTCAACTCTGAAGTCCATTATCTATGGCGTTTACCCCCACCCCCATATCCAGTGCCTGGCATACAATCAATATCCAACAAATACTGGTTATGTGATTAAAGGAATGAATGCTGTCTACTTTATAATATGCTGAGGTTCAGTGTCGTCATCTATAATAGGACAATGGGATTCTCCCTTCTTTGACAGAATAAATAAAACCATGAAGTAGCATACCATTTTATGACATTTTTATTCTCCAAGAGAGAAACACTATTCTATGCACATCTGTATCACCACTACCTGGTATAAAGTTACTATCCACCAAATGTGCACTGGATTGAATTGCTATTACTATCTGTCTGCAGAGAGGTAAAAACAAGAGTTGATGTCAGTTCCCCAGTCCACAATTAATGCTCCTACCCATCTGTCTCAAAAAGATCCTCTGACCTGATCATAAGGTGTGGAAATCTTACAGTAAGCATCTTTGGGCTCAATCAATAAATTCACAGCCTAGAGCCGTTTTTTGTTTTTTTGTGGGTTGTTTTGTTGGTTTTTTTTGTTTTGTTTTGCCCTGAACAAGTTTCTGTTTTATACCTGTTTGTTTTATTTTTTGAAAGGTGTGTGTAGTTTGTCAATAAAGGTGATGCTCATTGCTTGAAGGTTTGGTGAGCAAGAAAACAGGTGCAGATGATAGGAAGTCTGCCTTCATCCGAAGTCAAGTACCTACTTTATCAGTACAGCAAAGGTTGGAGTGATGCTATATGATGGTGAGGAGGGCAGTTCCAAACCTGGCCTGGGGGTGTGGTCAGTGTGAGGATCCCTTGTTTGTCTAAAAGGCTCCAAACATCATCTCCACGATTCTGCAACACACGTGGGACTGGAACCCACAAGAAGTCGGTGTACGTGGTCTATCTGTGGCTCCCCTGTCCAATTTACATGCTGGTGTGTTTGGGAAGAGTGAGAACAGAGTGAATGTGTATTGAGCCACTACTATGTGCCAGAATGAGGCATCCTCACAACCACTGACTTAATCCCCACTTAGAAGGCACTGTTACCCCATTTCAGAGACGGAGAAACCGAGGTTCAAGTGGATTCGCTTGCACAAGCTCATAACATTGGTAAGCAGTGGAAGGCAGGGCCGCCTACATTTAAGAATGAACACAAGGACAACAAAGCCCAACAAAGCAAGTAGTAAACCAGGCCATTAGTAAGTGTCAGAGTCTACACTGCGGCACAAAGTGGTAAATACCCGACTGCTTTTTACTTTAGCCAGTGTGGCCACATCTCGGCACACAGCACAATAATGTTGCAGGAACAAGAGCTCTGGAATCAGATGGGGACTTGAATTCTTTCTCTGCAGTGGATTAGCTGTGTGATGCCGGGCTCTGCTAAGCTTCTCTGGACCTCTGGCCAGGCCGTCATGTGCTATTTAGCCTATGGACGACGCATAAGAAACGACAGCTTTGCTCTCCTCCCCACCCCTGCGCCCCCAGTCTCGACCGAGTCTGATATTCATCCTGAGAAAAAACAAACATCGATAATTTTCTCTCTTTTTCTTTAACATGCCAGGCACCCAGCTAAGCCCTTCACATACCATATTTTCATTGAATACAAAATCTTTTTTCTCCCAGGTCATGGCACTGGGTCTTGGAGAGGACACAGAGCTCCCCCAATCTTAGTAACGGGGCCAGGACTTTGCCTCGCTCAAGCCACCAACCACTGGGCAACACTGCCTTCCTCCCGGCACACCAAGACAGTAAACACCGAGAAAAGAATAAGCTTTTTCTGTTCACTCACAGCTTTTTGCAATAACATTCCCTAACCTGGCATTGTGTGTTCATGCATAATCACCAGGAAAACGTAAAGGCAGAAAGGTCGGGAGACAGTCGCTCAGGTCAGGTACAAGCCAGGCAGCCCCATCTGATATGACGACGGACAGGAAATTACTAGAAGTCCAATATCATCCACAGGAGTCCACTTTGGGGATTATTTTACTTTAAATGTATTCCTAGAATTCCACACCCATCCACGGATCTTAAACGTTTGTTATTTGCATGACATGCCTGTGTTTCCTCAACACCACCTTGTGTGTGCCTCAAGAACAGGGGAGGCCAAGAAGGGGAGGGAAGAGGCAGGTCACTTTATTATTTTTAAAACAGAATTTCTAAGCAGGTGCGTTTGTGCTTCTTACCTTAGGCCAGGCTCCTCTCCTTGCTGTTGCTTCAGAGAAGAGCAGCAGGATCGATGTGGCTCAGAGGTGATGCTCTTCAACAGAACCCATTCCAGGAATCTTGGGGGCTACTGAATATTTGAAGGGTCTGGGCTTCCGTGAAGAGAATGCAAAAGAAGAACGAAGCGCTTTGTACTTGGGGGGGGGGGTGGTTCTTCACCGTGGGCTACTCTACACCCCTGCAGACAGCTGCCAACATCTGCACTCATTCTTGGTTGCTATGGCTGGGGAGACTCCCGGCACCCGGTGGGGAGATGCTACTGATTAACCGACGATGCACAGGACAGCCCACACCCACACACAGACACAGACACAGACACAGACACAGACACACACACACACACACACACACACACACACACACACACGAAAGAATTCTTTTGCAACAATGTCAATAGTGCCAAGGTTAAGAAACCCTGCTTTTGAGGGAGCACCTCCAGTTCTGTATGTTTTGTTTTGTTTTTTAATTTCATCTTTGGAAAAGCAATCATGAACTCTCAGCCTCCCAGTGAAATGATCTTTCTAAAACATACTCCTTGAGAGGCTTTCCTAAGTGAGCCTCTGTGGCCCCCAGCCCCCCCCAGAGATATCTAAAGCCTTCCGCCCAACACAGAGGAAGGTCCAGCACTCTGGACTGCAGACCTTCACCTTGTCCTCTCCATCCTCTCTCAGACCCAATCGTGCTGAACTTCCTGTACCACCCAGACCGGCCTTGAAGCTGCACAGCCTCCTCACTCAGCCTGGTAAGCCTTTCCTCCCTTCACAACCTTGCAAAACTCTCCATATCCCCCAAGGCTCCGTCCGTCACCTTCTTCACCTTCCTGGAAACCTTTCTTGCTCAGGGTAAGGCTCGTGCAGCAACGGCAATGGCACCACCTGGGAGTTTATTAGAAAAGCAGAATCTCCGGGCCTCGCCACCAACTTAGGGAATCGGAATCTGCCTTTCAAGATCCCAGGTGCTCCGTTTGCCCACGGAAGTGCAAAAGAATTCGTCAGCTAGGGGAGCTGCCTGCCGTATCCTCTCCACTCCCAGGAAGAGACCCCGAGACTCACAGATGATTTCCTATACAGCAATCGTCTGTTTGTATGTATGTTTCTCTCTCCACTTTGTGACCCTGATCTGTAGAGGGATGATATTTTATTTATATGTGTATCACTAGCATCAAAATAGACCAGAGGCAGAGCAGACAATATATTACAGCTAAACAAATGAACAATCTATCAATCCGTGATCCCCCCCACCAGCACCCCCGCCTGCCGGTCCCTGACAAATGGAAAGGCTGTGTCCTTCTCCAGACAACTGAGGCCAACGTAGGCCCAGTGCCCACCACGAGGATGTGATAACATCTCAGCAACCCCACCCATTGGTGCTTAGAACGAAGACGACTCGAACCCCATCCTGTAAAATCTCGATAAATTTACAGTGTGCCAGGCCCTGCGCTTGGCAGAGGGGGTGCACCAATGAAAAGAACACCCTTGGGTGGTTCCCTACTTTAGCCGGGGCTGGGGTCGGAAATGAGCAAGTCATCACAGGTGGCTGGGTCTAATCAGAGGGGAAGCCTGGGGTGCTGTGGGGGGCTGGGCGGCGCAGCTGCCAACACGGTCTTTTTCCCTGGAGTGACATTTTAGCTTAGGGGCTAAGGGGAAAGAGGAATTAGGCAGGAGAAACGGGGTGAAGGTCTTTCGGGATGAGGAAACCCACCTGTTGGAGCCCCAAAGACAGACTGCGACGAGTTCACAGAATTCATGGTACTTCCCGGTAGAAATGTCACGGGGACACAGATGCTCGCTAATTATGGTCCTCTGTACCCACACTTTTCTGACCTTCGCTCGACCAGCGCTTTCTTTCCTAGCTGGATTTGAGACCTTCTGAATGGACAGCTCTCTTAAGCCAAGGCCCAAGTGCCCATTTAGATGACGTGGTTCACATCGTTCACTCCTTCACCCACCCACTGGCTCACCTACTCGTTCCATGTATGTATTGAGCCCGTCTACAAGCCAAGTCCTGGAGACACAGAGGTGACTAAAACAGACCTAACAAACCTGCACCAAACCTCCCCCTCTCTCACCCAGTCCACCAGGGACTGGGGAGCAGGAGGTGGGGACGAGGGAAGGGAGAACTCCCGGGGTAGCCCCACAGCCTGGGCTCAACCTCTACATCTGATTCTGCCTCAAGTGCCCCACGTGCCCAGAGAGTCACAGCCAGGGTTCTCAGCTCCGCCTACCGCCTCCTCCAGGCCACTATGGTGGCCCCCATTTCTGCACGCCCCCTAAATAAATGGGAGTGGGTGGGCATTCTTCAGGGCACCTGCATTTGTGGGGTTTTTTATTTTTTAAGATTTTAAAGATTTATTTGAGAGCGAGAGCACAAGCAGGGGGAGCGGCAGGCAGAGGGGGAGGGAGAAGCAAGCTCCCCGCTGAGCAGGGAGCCTGCCCCGGGGCTCGCTCCCAGGACCCCGGATCATGAGCTGAGCCGTACACAGACGCCATGCATTCGTGATTTTTAAGGTGCTACTGGGTGTGAAGATCATCCAGGACAGAGCAGACTTCCCTGAAGATAGTGCTTATCTGGTCCACTCTGACTCAGAGAGACTCGTTCTGTATTTTCTGGGGCCTCCGAGGGAAGGCCTTCATATTCCTCAATACAGTGAACTGCAGTGATGTCACTCACTATCCATTGGCTCTCGCAGCGGCACTACCAGAGAGCCGGATGTTACCAGGCATTAAGTTACCTGTAATTACTTTGTTTTACTCTCCATTTTGGCGAGACAAGCCATTCAGACCGGGCAGGACCTAAGCATCATCTCCTATTTATACGTGAGTTAAACAAAGCTCCATCCAGAGCACCGAGCGTTATCTACAATCCTCCCTGGGCTGCCTCATTGGTCTTCTTGCTATGCCTTCTTACTAAGATTATTATTACAATAATGATCTTTATCAGGGATCAGCAAATGAGGGCCTGGGGGCAATTCCGGCCAGCCCCCTCCTTTTTTTGTAAATTGAATTTTACTGGAAAACGACAGTACCCATTTGTTTACTTATTGTCTGTGCTTTTGTGATAAAACAGCAGAGCTGAGCGGTTCCAATGGAGACAGTGCAACCCCCAAAGCCCCGAATATTTCCTATCATGTCTTTTACAGAAAAAGATTGCCAACCTCTGCCTAACAGCTGATGTTTCTATATAAAATCCTTTACACGGTTTGAGTCTCTACTCCAGTGAGAACCCATTTTACAGGTGAGACTCTCATGTCTCGGAAGGGATGGCCCAGCGTTCCAGAGTTGGAGTACAAGCCTGTGTTGCATCAGCTGTGGCTGATTGATCCCTCCATGGGCCTCTTGAGATCCATCTGCTTGCAGACGGCAGGCCATGTCTCCTAATGCCTCCCTGCGGGGACTTCTCTCCTCCCTCGCTTCTCAAAGTGTGGCCTGCAGGCCACTTGGGAGCTTGCTCGAAATGCAGAATCTCAGGGCGCTTGGGTGGCTCAGTGGGTTAAGCCTCTGCCTTCGGCTCAGGTCATGATCTCAGGGTCCTGGGATCGAGTCCCAAATGGGGCTCTCTGCTCAACGGAGAACCTGCTTCCTCCTCTCTCTGCCTGCCTCTCTGTCTACTTGTGATCTGTCAAATAAATAAATCTTTAAAAAAAAAAAAAAAAGAAAGAAATGCAGAATCTCGGGCCTGCCCCCAACCCAGTTAACGGGATCTGCATGCTGACAATATCCCCAGGTGACTCGGCGCACAGCAGGGTCTGGGATGCTCTGCTCTAATCCCTACTCTGATAATATCCTGACAGCAATGCCATAGGCCTCGGCCAGCACCGTGCAACATCTTCATATCCTCGCCTTCTGGCCAAGTGGATTTCTGGGTCAGTTTCCGTCCTTTAATCCCTTCAAAAAAGCCAGCCCATTCTGTCTCCCCGGGCTCTGTGGTTGGACTCTTGACAACTTCCTTGGTTCTTGGGGACCTCCGCTCCTCAGGATGTGTCCTTTACACCTTCCCCCATCTCCTCTGCACTGTCTGCAAAGTGAATTCTAATGCTTTCCCAACAACACGCTGTGGGCACCGAATATCATATTATATCATGCTAGGGCAAGATGTGCACCCTGACCACTCACAGAGATAAGCCGCTGCTGCCCTCCCAAGCTTGACCTTGAGGGTTTATCCTCACCCTGGCTCACAGTCCTGATGCCCCAGCCAGCCTCCTGCCTGAGATGTGACTCTCGGGAACCCCTTCCGGGCAACGCAAAGGATGCTCGCCCTCCTCTTCAGGTGAGCTGCTCTGTCCTCAAGTCTGGACTATGGGGCTCAGCAGAGAAAAATGCTCGATCCCGGCGTGATGGTCAAGCCACTCATCTGGGCACTCTAGGAATCTGGAAACTGTACTTCTGACCCTGGGTCTCCCCTACACCTTCCTATCTCTCAAGTATAGAAGGAAGAAAGAAAGGGAGTCAGCTACTGGCCTGAGCAACGGGGTAGCCCCAGAGCCGAGGGATACCAGACAACACGTTCTATGCCTCTCACCTCCTCCCTGCCCCATTAAGGTATCTTGGCCTCCTGGGGACTCAGCGGTGACAGATGTCACGAGGTCCCTGCACAGCCCGCCAGGCTGAGCCTGCTCCGTGTGCCGACCTCCCCAAATCAGCCAGATCTTCCCTGCACAGATGCCAGCAGGCTTCTCCTCTCTCTTCCCACACCTATGATTCATCCGCCCCCTCCTCTTTTCTATCACAAACACACATCTGTTCCGACTTAGGATAACTAAAGGAAAATTAAATGAATCTGTTTCGTGTGTCTCCAGGGTTATTTATAGGACTTTAATACAGGCTGATACAAAAATAAAGAAATAAAGAGAGAAATAAAAATAAGTTATCTTCTCAGAAAGCCAAGCAAAGTTCAAGGAAGAGGAAAATAAGTCACGTCCTTCGTGCTGATGAAGCTGTAAGCGTCTTTGGTTTATCACCGTCTTTCTTCCAGGTCCTCTGAAAATCAATGAGGCCTGCTGGATTTTGAGAGATCAATATTAAAAGTACGCACTTTGCAATGCAGAACATGGACTCCGTGCGTGCGCTTCGAGGGGCCAGCGTGCCGATGGAGCCATCCTAATCAAGCATTTGGAAGACAGTACATATTGACTGTTGGGATAAGGGGACCGGCGGGTCCTTCCCCGCTGCCCCTCCGACTTCCCTCCGGGTGCAGGGGGCTGCCCAGCTGTGGTGGGCAGCTCGGGCTCCGGGCCACTGAGGAGCCTCTAGCGGTCCTTCCTCCCTGCGCTTGATGGGATCTTTCAGAAATAGGCCAGAGACCAAACAAGAAGCTCCAAAGGAAGTGGCTGCATGTCAAGATCAATGTTACCTCTAATCTGGGGAAATGCATGACATGTCCACACCTCAACGCCTTTGGGCTCATCACCCCCCTTCCCTGCATCCCCGCTGCCTTCCACTCGCATCAAGCTTCCCCGCAGGGTCCCTCCACCTTCTGCTCTGACCTTGGCTAATCGCTCCATTAAGGCCACATCTGCCAGCTTCCATGCACCTGCCAACACCACCTTTATTAAGACAGGTAACTTACTGTGTTTCTCTAATGCTTGAAATCTAAAAATGGGGCAGTTCGTTAAGAATCTACTTGATTTTACGTTCTTCAGGAGCCATCCCCAGACACAGTCACCCTGGCATTTAACAGGTCGTGTATGGTAAACAATGACTTGTCAACATCTGGATCTACTTTCTCTCCGTCCTCGTTTCTGGGTTTTCTTAGGCAGATAGAAATGTTTCTTTATTGTGATCCCAAAGGATCCTTCTATTTATTCTCCATCATTTATTCCTACAGTATTATAGTCTATTTCAGATCTGTCTGTTGACTTCCTGTCTTCCCCCATTGGAATCCGAACTCACTGAAGACAGTGATTTTGTTGTGTTTACAGCCTTGACCCCAGCACCTCGAATTAGCGCCTGGCACATCATAAGCACTCAAAGTCTATCCGCTGAATGACCAGCTGAAAGACCACGCCCCAGGCTAGGCTGTGAGTACACTGAAGTCAGAATCTCCCGTTCATTTCACATTCTGGGTACACAGTTAAGTGCCTGGCACAGGGTTGGAGTCAAAACCACAATACTGTGTTAAACTGAATTGCGTTGAAAGGCACTTTGCAGGGGGAACCTACTGGGAGGGGGGTGGTCCTCAGAATTAATTCTCTGTCTCTGTGTACAAAGCCAGATTAAAAGCTAAAAAGTGAGACTGCCTCCCAACCAAAGAGGGGATAAGTCTTCAATAAGGATCAAGGACAAAAGATCCCCAAATCTCAACGCCCCAAATGGGCAATTATGCTTCTCAGTCTTCGCCATTCTATTTATAAACGTAAATCCTTACCTTATCTCAAGGAAACATACTGCAATGTCAACTAGATTTTAAAAGACCTTTATAGTCACCACAACTCTGATATATACATTTTACTGTGGCACCACGTGCACCACGAAAGTTAAGGTTGAGTCAGCACTTCCAGTAGGAAATCCATGTTCTGGGGATTTATAACTCAGCTATTAACACTCAGCCTCAGCTTTGCTGATAAAGAAACGAAAACAGCCCCGACGTGCAAAGATGTCAAAGCCAACAAACCCTCCAGAGCGGTCACCCCAGTGGACTCAAGGAGAAACCATGGGGGCTTCCTGCTGAATTCCAATACTAAGTCAACATCAAGGACAAAAATCCCATTCATGAGACATACATTTCTCAAGGAGCCAACCCCCCAGGAAGTGTGCTTGATTTTATAGATTCCCTGATTCCTGCTTAGCTCTTCTCCCACTTGCTCCACAAGCGGGGTGGCCACCAAATCTGACCGAATCTACCCACAGTCCTTCATGGGGTGTAAAGCACCTGTGAATCACCTGACGATCGTTTTTTTTGTTTGTTTGTTTTAGATTTATTTATTTATTTTGAGAGAGAGAGAGAGAGAGAGAGAGAGAGAGAGAGAGAGAGAGAGAGAGAGAGCAGAGACAGGAAGACAAGCAGACTCCCCTCCCAAGCGGGGAGCCCAACATGGGGCTCGATCTCAGGACTCTAATCATGATCTGAGCGGAAATCAGGAGTCAGACGCCCAAAGAGCTGAGCCATCCAGGGGCCCCCGCCCGAGGATCTTTATGACAAGTAAATCCTGGAAGGCCAGGACGGAGGTGGAGAGCCTGCATGTCTAACAAGCTCCCAGGTGAGGCTGCTGCTGCCATATGGAGGACCAGTCTTTGAGAAGCGAGGTCGTGCAGACACCCTTTCGTGTCTCCACTTCTGCATCTCCCCCATCCCACCCATCCTTAACGCAGATCCTTCTCATTGCATTCCTGCCCTGTTTTAACCCCTGCCCCTCAATAGGCTCTCCTGATATCCTATCTGCCTTTGCTCCATCATTCTCTACACTGCCCAAGCAGTTTTAGGGGTAAAGTTCAACAATATCACTTCCCAGCTTAAAACATTTTATAACTCAGCATTACCTTCCCCCTACAATTAGCCAGAATTCTCTAGCTGTCCCCAGCCAGGCTACCCATTGCCCCACAGAGAGGGTGAGTCACTCCCTTCCCCAGCTTGCTACGCTCTTCATGCCACCACGGAATCTGTCAAGAGTTCCTAATTATTGACCCATGCATCTGTCAACCTCAACTGACTGTGAGGTCTTAAAAGGTAAGAGGCATATTTTACTCAGCTCAGGGTCTGCTAGTCAATAGGAGTTCAATACATGTTTGATGGCAGGAGGGATTCATAAATTAAGGAGTTTATAATAAGAGCTAACATTTATCGAGCATTGTCTCTCTGTACCAGGCGTTGTGCAATATGCTTTCCACTTACTAATTCACTGAATGCTCAGAACATCCCTGAGTGTTAAACATGGGGAGCCCCACTTTATCCACAAGCCAGCAGAGGCTCAGCAAAGCTATGCAACTGTACTGAAGAGGCCCAAGTAATACGGGGCAAAACAGAATCAGAACTCAATTTTATTACAATCCTAAAATTTTCTCTTAATTGCTAAACCATGCTGAAAGGCTAACTTGGGAAATGAATGAAGACAGGAATGAATGACGAATGAATGAATGGACTTCTGGCGCTCTTGGGGATCCGTGAAGCCAGGCAACCTCACCCCACAAGTCAACAAAAGCACCCTACTGAGGTGGCCAAGTGTTAATATAAAAAAACAGAAGGGGTGATTTATGCCTCTGGTTTATTGCTCTGACCTCTGGCAGCTCGAAATAAGATTTGATTTTACAAAGCAAATGCCTCCACCTGTTATTTCAGCTCCTTGACATCGAGAGAAGGACATGAAGATGAGCTGGACTGGCACAATGGACTTCAGGAAGTCGAGGAGCAGTGAGTATGTTTTACCTCCAGATCTCACCTGGTTGTGCGAGGCCAGAAAGCCCAGAAATCACTCACCCATCCACCCATCCCTTCACTCACGATTCACCCATCTATTCGTTTATCTCTTCACTAATCCATCCCAGTGTTCTTTCATCCACCAAATATTTCTCAAACCTTAGTATGTGCTGGAAATTAGTAAGTGCTAGAAATATAACTGAGTTGGAAGGCAAGAAGACAAAGGATTGTTCTTAGAAAAGATTACCTCTTGACTGTGACTTGCAGGAGATATACAAATTATTCAGGCAAAAAGGTGGATTAATGTGTGTTACCCGGTGGATGGGGAAGGGGCGGAGACAGTTCTAGAAGGAAGTAACATGCATGCAAACTGTGCGTGAGAGACAGAGAGCCTAGCATGCTTGAGGCGTTGAAGGAGTTCAGGATGGCTGAACAGAAATGCACAGAGCAACAGGAATAAGGGAGAAAGACAAGGTAAACATGTGGGCAAGAATGTTCAGTGTCCTTCTCAGCTTCTAATAATTAAAGGACGTCAGTAGCTGTGTACATCACAAGGGATGCCTTGAGAAAGGACCATGCCAAGTTGAGGGACCTTAACATGACCATATTCATATTTATATCCATACATTTATTTTTACAGGTCAATGATAAAATGACACATCAAGGAGGATTTACATCACTTGACTCTGGTGGTGCAAATACACACATACACACATCTATACCCATGTCTGTCTATCATCATCATCACCTTCTTCATCTTTCTGTAAAGCAACTGGAGTTCTGACCCCAGGTCTCTATTATGCAGAGTGTGATGGGGGAAATAAATTCCTACTTCTTCCTGAGGTCTTCCCTGACCTGGAGGTTCAATACCATGGTGTTGGGAGTCTGAGCAAGTCGCTAATGACTCAGGAACCCATCCAGCTCCTGTGCCTGTGTTAGCTTTGCCCTGCTGACTCAAAGGCTCTCTTTGGCTTCTGCACCATGCTCAGTACCTGGCAATGTTTTTAAAGCTGCCTTGGACCCCATCTGCCTACAAGTGCTGTTATCAACACCTTCCTTCCTGTGGAGTCGGATGGCCTCCCTTGTGTGTGTCCGGAAGGCAGGCAGCCTGGGTCACCTTGCTTCTGCACCCTGAGAGCTCTCCCTCAGCCCTCCTCACTCATCCTCCAATGGGGTGCACTGAAGGGAGTGACCTTCCTTCTAGGGTGGTGAGGGTAGGGACCCACATTCCCCCATGTGCTACTCTACACCCAAAACCCTGCCCCACTGAGGGCTTCAGCTTTTGAACAAAAGCCAGAAAAAAGTGTTGGGGAGCCAGTATCAGTTTTTCTCCCCCCCCCCCCCGGATCTCTCCCTTGAAGTCATGAGTACTGAGCAGAGTATCTCCTTGGTTGGGGCGGGAGTAGGAGAGAGGAGAAGGAAAGCGGGAGATGCAGAGAAAAAGAAACATAGATGGATGTCCAGCGAACTACAGAGAAGTAGTGTGGAGGTGGACACAGAGACTCCATGGCAGACCCAGGAGATAGCAGACATATGCATAAAAGATATGCATAAAACAAATTAATACACTTGTGTTTCCAAACTTCCCCTAACCCCTACAGGCGAAATTCGTTTCATTTATCCTGTTTCCCAAAACAGGAAAGGCCCTACCTTGCCAGATAAGCTGTTCTGGAGTTTTAAAATGGGGGGGGAGGGTGGGGAGCAGGGATAGCTTTTTCAGAAGAGCACAGGACTCGAGCATGGGACTCCTACTCTTGGGGGTCTTTGAGTTCAAGCCCTACGTTGGGGGTAGAGAGGGCTTTGAAAAGAAATAAAACCACATTGTTTTAAAAAATAAATTAAAAAAAAATGAAATGGAAGAAAGTGAAAGCCGGGGCAGAGGACAAAAACAAAGCGTGAGGAAAGCAAGGGCTGCAGAACACTGCCATGCCGTTAGGACGGGAAGCACGCAACAGCTCTTGGGTGTGAGCACAGAAAATGGGAGGGAAGAAAGGAAGGATGGTTTGAGGGTGGCTGATGAACTGTCCCTCTTACAGGATGTGGGACGTTGCACTGTCAGCCCCCACGGGGTTGGTTAAGGTTCCGTGGACAGAGATCAGCGCTCATTCAATCCGACATGGCCCTGAGACCCCAGGGAGCCACAGTTACTAAGAGAAGCTTCGGGGCAGAAATGGAGAAATGTGTTCAAGGCCCGGGGTGAATTTTCTTCCCCAGGAGCCTGCAGGGGAGGCGGGGAAGGAACTTCCAGCTAGAGAGGATTCAATGCACATGAGCTCGGAGAAGCCAGGGATCCTCCCGTCATGGGTCCCTGTCCTGCCTGCCTTGAAAAGCAGATTGAATTTCAAAGGCAGGGTGTCCTAGTGGTTTGTCAAGCAGGTGTTGCTCACGCAACAGAGGGGGAAGAACATGGACTCCAGACTCTCAGAGCACCATAATATTCAACCTCTCTGAGCCTGTCACTCCCTAGAAACAGCCACTTCCCACCTAGCCTTGTTTATATTAACGCACACACCGAACACACACAGAAGAGGATCTGAGTCCACCCTGATGGTCTCCTTCCGATGCCCCCGGAGAGCTCCAGAATGCAAATTTTCATCGGTTAGGGTCAAGGAAAGTAAAAAGAAGGAAAAAAAAGGAAACAAAATACAGAACAAACGACAAAGCCTCATTTTTTAAATCTTAATATAAATTCTAATAAAGTGGGGAAGTAAAATTGGCATAGAAACCAATTTCTGCAAATCCCCCTGCTGATAAGTTATTTATTCATTTATTCACTCATTCCACTTTGATCAATGACCAGAATTATACCATAGTGGTGAAGGATCTAGGCTCTGGAGCCAGACAGACACAGAGTTTGAATAAATATCAGCTGTTTTTGTTGATAATAATATAAATACTACCATGCATCAAGCCTTATGTGAGTGAGGATATTATAAAGATAAACACTCCACTCCCACCTGAGAACTGCTCACCATCCAGGAAAAAATGGAGACTGGTATGGAAACACTGTTAGGAACACTTTCAAGTGCATGTAACAGAATTTTTCGTGAAGAGTGGCTAAGACCAGGAGGATGTTTATAATTTATTTAACAAGGAATTTGAAAAAAGGTGGTCCTGGGGTTGGTCTGGCAGCTCCATGATCTCTGTGATGTGTGTCTCGCTCCACTCTTTTTAGAGAAATAAAAGGCTTTATTTATTTTATCTTTAGAGGAGTGGGGAGGGGCAGAGGGAGAGAGTCTTAAGCAAACTCCGCGCTGAGCACAGAGCCTGACAAAAGACTCAATCTCGTGACCCAAAATCATGACCTGAGCCAAAAGCAAGAGTTGGACACTTAACCAACTGAGCCACCCAGGCTTCCCAAGAGGACGTAATTTCTCTGCAAGTTGCTGTGTGGCCATGGTAAGGCTGCCACTAAAGAAGGAAGGGACCACTGTGCCTTGAAGCCAGGAAAAGGGGGAAGGGACAATTCTAGTGGGGTCTTCTCCTATGCTTGCCCTTACCACCAAGAAGCAAAGCACCTTTCCAGTAGTCGCTCAACATACTTGGTCCTTCGACATATGTTTCACAGGACCTTCAACATACGTCTCACTGGACAGAACTGGGGCACAGGTCCTCCCCCCACAGCTCCAGGGGGAGGCTGGTAAAGTCCACCTCAAGCTTCTCAGCTCCTATGGAGGGTAGGTGATGGAGGCGTGTCGGATGAGCCAACCCAGTGTCTCCCTCAGAAACTTCTAGCATGTGGGAGCAACTGAGATCGGGGGGTGGGGTCACGCTTACACTGGGAACAGAGGAGGGATGGCCTACTCTAAACTTTGGTATTTGAGAAAGATCGCACTGGAGCAGCATGGGAAAGAAATGCACAGGAGCGTGTCACCTGGAGTCGGAAGAACACCGCAGAGCGTTCGGGTCACGGGACTACCGCAAATGCAAAGACAGGGATGTGGGCAAGAGGAGACGTTACGTCAGAACAGCGAGATGGGAGAAGGCAGAGGAAGAAACCGTCCTGGGCAGGGAGAGCAGTGGAGCAGACGGGTCAGGGCCCACTCCGTCTTGCTGAACAGTCCTTTTCAAAACGAGAGACTGCTTTCAGTGAACACAGAGGATTTTGAAAGACAGACGAGCACAGGGTTAAAGAACACGAAGCTGTGCGAGACAGACAGGCTCTTGTAAACTTGTTTCTGTCTTGTTTGCACATCCAGGAGGAGGTTCTGGTTTGGTGTTGCGTATCTGTAACTCTCTCTAACTTACTCATGTGTTTGCACAAAGGAAGCAAGCGTCGGGCAGAGAGCCTAGTCGACGGGCCCCAGTTAGGACTTCCTAATGCTGTTGTGTTTTGTGTGCTGATATTTGTGCTTACGGTTCTCTTCTACAGATGGCAAAGGATACCGAGCGTTTCAACGGCACTGTGCTTTCTTTTTATTTTGATCTATGCTTATTTTTTCTGAAAGTGAGTTAATTTACAGAAAAGGCTGGGTACAGAACGGCAGAGGTGGTATACCACATGACAGAACGCGCCAAGATTGTCAACAAGGATGTCCTTACGTTGCAAAACCACGAGGGTGGCAGGTAAGCAGGGGAAGTTGGGGAAATCTCATTCCAGTCTAGAGGGGGCTGCTCACAATTGCACAGAGAGGGGGGATCAGATCGGTTTTCAAGACTTATGGGGAAGAGTATGTGAGCTCATGCACGCAAAGAGCTTAGAATACTGCCTAACACACAAAATAACTACTACTGGAGTGCTGTTAGTACCACTAACCTCATTGTCAGCTTGGACGCAGAGTGAGTTCAGGGGAGACTGAATCCAGGAAATGGGTCAAGAGGTTGTTGGTCTCATACATGCTCAGTGAAATCTAGCGGCGGCGGGATGGTGAGAAACGTCTGGGGACACTTGGAAAGAAGGATCTGCAGGTCCCTGTGTCACAGGGGCCCGGGTGAGCGCCTCCTTTCCCTCTGCTCAGGCTTGAAGAAGTCTTAGTCCCAGGCTCACCGCAACACACTGCTAGGCCGTCCCTGCACAGACTTGACTCAGATGAACACCTAGCAAGCATAGATAACCCCAAGCATATTCTGTCCCAAACGAGGTGCCTTGTCGTTTTCAGAATATCAGCTATCAGTGCGAGAGTTCGCATCTGCTAAAATGAGAAAGTGGGAATAGAAAAGGGCTGGGGGGGGGGGGGGGGGGACTTGAACATAAACTTAAAAAAGAAAAGGAAAAAAGGACCCAAAACCTTGGTCCGAAGAACCTGTCAGCCACAGAGCCCCCTCAGCGAGCCAGGCTTTCCAGGAAGATACTCCACGAGCTCACCCGGGGAGAAGGGAGGAGGAGGGAAGGAGCCTCAGTCAGTGGGTGCCGCCCACCCACTCCCCACTCGTCAACCAATTCGGTCCTCACCACAGTCCTGCGAAGAGGCCAGAGCCCACAGGAATGAGGTGGTTTGCCTGTGGTCACCCTGCTAGCAAAGGGTCACTCTGGGATTCACACTGCACGTGACCAGCCCACATTCCGGCCAGAGTGCACCTGCAGACCTATACTTAAGGAAACCAAAGATTAGATGAAGGGAGGTCTTGAAGGTGAAACCGAACCCCACAGTACTGCTTTGGACTTGATTATGTGGGTTCACCCAAAACCCATCCCCCTTCATTTCTCTTCAAGGGTCACAACATCCTTTAGTATTTTCCTAGTTGGGTGTGTGGTAAATTAGATAAGCAGGGGGGCCCTGGAGGCCGATTACACTTGTTTTGATCCCCAGGAGAATCTCTAACTAGAGGCTGAAATGCTGGTCGTCAGGGTGGGGTGCTGAGGGGTGTGGGGCCCACAGCCGAGCACAACACTTCACAGTCCCTAAGAAAAGTCACTCAGCAGGGCTGTGGATGTCACACCCACTCCTTCCCTTCCCTCTGGTCCCTCAGCCCCATTGGCCACTGCTACAGATGGGATGTCTGGATCCCCCCAGATTCATACATTGGCCCCCACCCCCAATGTGATGGCATTAGGGGGTGGGACCTTTGGAGGGTGATTAGTTCAGGAGGTTGGAGCCTCCGTCAATGGTATTAGTGCCCTTATATGAAGACATGCTGGAGAGGACTCTCACCACACACCAAATCTGCCAGCTCCCTGATCCTGGAACTCCCCAGCCTCCAGAACCGTTGAGAAATAAATGTCTGTGGTTGGGGCCGCTGGCTATGCTGTTGTAACAGCCTGGGGAGACTAGGACCGCCACTGTCTCTGCCCTGATATTCACCCTTCCCCGGTCCATGGTCTGCCCTCCATCTCTCCTCCTTTGCCCATTCCAGTCTCCATCCACCGTCTACAAAATTCATCAGCGATCTTCCTAAAGCTCAGCTCCAGTCATGTCACTGCTCGTGACTGAAACTCTCAATCATTCCCTGCCACCCTCGCATGCCGTCCCCAGACCAGCACTGTCTGATTCTTGTCTACCAGCGAAGCTTAATATCCGGCCCAATCCCATCTACCCTTCCTTCCGGCCAACAGGTCCACTCACATCACACTCTTCTCTCAAACCCCGGTGCCTGCCTTCGTATATATAACCTGTTCCACGGCCTGGACAGCACTTGATCCTGCTCACCTATCTTCCTTCCCCTCATCCCTGGTCTCAGGCACTTTCTAGAAGGATCCCCACTAGCACATTCTCTTATCATAGCCCCGATCCCACTTCCTCACCGTTATTGATTTTCTTCTCTGCCTCCCAGACTGGACTGAGTCCAGGAGATTTGTTTGCTCCTTTCTACATCCCTATTCTCTAGTACCTGGAATACAGCAGGTGCTCAATAGATGCTTGTGGAATAAATGCATCACCATGAAACATGATGAATTACATACTAGAGTCAAATACAGATGGTACAGGAGGAGCAGTCCTACCAACCTTCCTTCTGCAAATGGAATCCTACAAACTAAGAATATCACGACTTTATAGAAAATGCAAAGGACCCTAGTAATATTTCCCTCCTGAAGCTTGCCATTCTGCTTTTCAAGCCGCCTTTGGTTTACCATGTCTCCTCCCACATCAGTGATTTATTGACTAGTGACTTCTTTTTCTGGAGCCAGGAACAACTTCATTTGTATACCACGTTTTATCAGCAGAAATCAGGCTTAAAATAAGAAATCACTCCAGTTAAACTAAGAGTAACCCACCCCCTGTTAACAATAGAGCATTTGAAAATCTGACAGAAGTCCAAAGCGCTCCAAGGAAGGCGACTAGAATGTCCAAGGAACCGTGACCCGGGTACAAAAAGGAATGACCTGAAGTTACTTAGTGTACAAAAATACGTGTTTGAGAGAGGTGTAGCTGTTCTCTTCAGAAGGGCTGTCTGGAATGTATTTGGGCTCAGTAGACAGGCTTCAGAAGACAGAACGAGGACCATGTGAGTGGAAATTGCCCTGGCTTAAACCCCAGAACAGGTACTGTTCTGTATCTTCGCCACTGAAGCCCTTTGCCAGCACTGCTCCAGCGAGGGGCAGGGAGAGAAGGCAAGGAGGAGGAAGGAGCTCCCTGGCTGTCCCTGGAGGGGCTCAAGTAGGGATGAGTGCCCACACTTCAAGAGGATGAGTGTCCACACTTCAAGATGCCACTGAGAGGCGTACATGACTTCTATCACTTTTCCCAGTCCATCTACCCATCACCCTCATTGTTAAGTGTACCCACAATTTTCATTTAAGGACTTACTCTTTCATCCTCAGTGGGTTAGGGTGGGGCTGACCCCATTTCCAGGCTCGCCACGGCCACTGTGACTGGGCCACGAATTGGCATGTGACTTGAGGCTGACCAATGGGCTCCCACCCTGGGACTTTGTTGCTAATTGGGTCAAGGATGCCAGCCTCGACCCAAGAATGTCCATCTCTGCCACCACACTCCCCAGGAAGCCTGAAAGAGGGATCCTTTAAATAGGCAGAGAAGATCTTATTGTCCCCCTACTTAAAAATCACTGACGGTTTCTCATTACACTTAAAACTGAAACTCCTTCTCACGGCCACAATCCCTGTATCACCTGCCCCTCGCTCGTGTTCTCACAGGACTCTCCTCTCTGGTCACTAAGCCCCAACCAGAACAGCTTTCTTTTAGTCATTCAGACACGGCCAGATCATTCACCCCTTCCTCAAAGTCTCTGCCGATGCCGCTCCTTCCACTGGGAATCTTCTTCCCCACACGGGCACAGAGTGGGCTTCCTCCCTCTACACAGTGCCTTCTCACCTCACGTCAGACTCGGAGAGGTTTTTGGGGATCATTCTCTCTGCTCTCCCACTCTGTGTCTCTATATCCAGCTCTATTGCCTCCTTTACACTATTAACAGAAACCACACGTACATTTTCATCTGTCGACTTATTTATTCTACTTCACCTCTGGAAATGAATTCCATGAGCTCAAAGACTCCACTGTCTTACTCACTGCTGCATCCCCAGTGTCTACAACATGCCTGGTGTATAATCAGCTTCTAAGACAGACGGATGGATGAATTAACAAATGAACACATTGATCAACTGAAAACAGGGCCTACATTTTAAAAAATAAATAGAAAAAAATAAAGAAAATATAATAGAAAGAGCATATGGACCCAACTGAGGCTATCTCTTCCCGGACTTTTCAGTCAAGCAAGCAAATGAATTCCCTTTTTAGCTTAAGCTGGTTTGAACTGGGTTTCTGTCGTCTGTGACCTAAGAGCTCTGACTTACATGAAGGGGGGTTCATACAGCCAGTGGTGGAGCCCAACCACGTGATGACTCTCCTCTTCCATTTCGACTCGTCTGTCCCCCAAACAGATTGGGGCGAGCCTTGGTCCCAGCAGTATAGGCCTCCCTCTGTGTCATTCAGTGTTTGATTAACATGGCTCATGTTCCAGGCCCCTTATCTGACAAGGTAAGACACAAGGAGCTTGCACTGAGAAAGGTGGGGTCGGACATTTAGCAGATGTGACCGAACTGGCCTGTATTCTTCCTGTGCCTGGGGCCGCCTACCCCCTGCAGGAGCCACTGGCCCCATGTCCTGCCTGCCCGTTAAACAGAGACCCCATCTCTGGGGGTGTGACCCAAAAGAGAAGCTATTGACACGTTCTAGGCTCACATTCTACATCAGCATCAGGCCCTATTTGCCAATAGGCTGGCTTGAATCTCACTCCTTGGTTTGAGTCTCTGGATTGTTCCTGGCCAGTTCTCTAAGCTTGAGTCTCTGACTTGGAAACCATCCCAGTGATGATAGTAAGAGTGAACACTTGCCTTTCATTGGTGTTTTATGATATGCCAGGTTCTGTTCTGAGCACTTTTCACGTTCTTGGTTCACTTAATCCTCACAACGATCTGATAAGTACCATTAGTAGTTCCATTTCACAGATGGGGAAGCTGAGGCATGGAAAGTTTAAATGACTTTCCCAACACCACACAGCTAGTAAATGCTGGAGTCAGGATGCAAAGCCAGGCAGCCTGGCTGCAGAGCTTGTGCTATTAACATTCACCCTACAATAATTTAGTTAAGACCATAAACATCTATGGTAGACTCAATTTCCCAAAGGTGAATGCAACAGTATCTTCCATCCCACATGCTTTTCTTACAGAGTCACTTTGTTATCCCTCACTGAGGAGTGACTCATGTATTTCCACTCCTTGAACCTAAAGCATGGAATACTATGCAACTCCAAGGCTCCATGATAAAGATGCTGGGGAGGGCATGGGTGGCTCAGTCAGTTAGGCATCTGAATCGATTTTGACTCAGGTCATAGTCTCAGGGTCATGGGATCGGGCTGCAAGCTGAGTGTGGAGCCTGCTCCAGATTCTCTCTCCCTCTGCTTCTCCCCCCAACTCATGCTCTCTCTCGCTCTAAAATAAATAAAACCTAAAACAAAACAAAAAAAGCTGCTCTGTATCTTGCTAGTCTCCATACCTAGCACCAAGCCCAAACTAGTCCATGTGCACAGATCTCACCGAGATGCCACAGGTAGGTATGACACCCAACTGAGGTCCCAGCTGTAACCAGCATCACCACCAGAACTGTGAGTGGAGATGCTTCCAGCTGGTTCCTGCTTCAGGTCACTGAATCACCCCAGCTTTTGAGTCTTTCCAAATGAGGCCCTAGACACTGGGGAGCAGAGACAAGCCTTCTTGAGTTCCTGATCCGCAAGATACATGAGCCTAATAAAATGGCCACTGTATGCCACTAGGTTTTGTAGCGGTGTATTACCCATCACTGCTGTCTACAACCTTGTATACAGCCTGTCTATAGAACTCTGCCTCTGAACGGCATCTGGTTCAGTCCCCAATACCCAGTGATGGGTTCATCATATTCTGCTACCCTGATGTGTCACCTCGTCACCCCTTGTTGGACTTCCTGAGTGCCAACAGCCAACTTCCATTACCACTTCTTGTCTGTAACCAGATCCTCAAGGTGCTGTATGTGATCAGTTAGACTGAACCTGCACTCACTCCTTGAAGCTGTTTCTGACCCCTCGAGCTTGACCACAGATCTCAGTTTCCTGATTCATTCCTTTCCCAGCCAGTCCTATCCATTTTCAGGTGATTCAGTCATGATCCAGAAATGGAGCTAATCCAGCCTCTTCATTTCCAAGACGGAAAAACAGACGCCCACCAAAATAAAACAAAATGGTAGTGACATCTCTTGAATCTCTCATGTACATGACTGGATTTAACCCTCATAAGTTACCCTGTGTAACATTAATAATATTATTGACTCCGTTTTATGGAGAGAGCAAAAGAGCAAGCCATTTTTGGTCATACGGTTGTATTCAACTGCCCTAGTGTCCTCTGCAAGGTCCAATTTTGGAAGGTTGAAGACAAGATAGACAGTGGATTCCAAAATGGAGAAACCACTGGGCTTTTCTCTTGGCAGAGAATCTACCTAATTTCCCAATAAGACAACAGTCCTCGTCCAGATTTCCTCCACCTCAAAAACACACCTCCTTGTCAACAACACATCTAAGAAATAAAGATTGTCCTTCCTCGTGAGTTGGTACAGTGGGTGTGGATTGGACAGATCCCTCCAGGTGCTGTGCCACATTCCAGAATGTAATACTGTAAATCTGGGTTCTTATCCTAGGAGATGGTACCAAATCGGTCTTTAATGAGCATACAATGCCTTCTCGTGGGTAGAAATACATAGTGTTTGCAAAAAGAACCACCTCTGGAGTCAAAGACAGAAATGGAATAATTCCTTATCAAACGGAAGTAAGCAAAATCTTACTGTATTCTAGAAAAGCCACCAAATTACCTCAGACTTCAGTACAAATGATCCCTAAAATTGCACCAAGAGGCAAGAATGCCACCTCCCAGATGCTGAAGAGAGTGTTTCATTCACACAATGCCAGCCCCTTACTGCACCCAAGTTGCTAAGCATTTTGACACTAATCCTCTTCCTGACAATCTAAAGATGCTAATTCCTATATTTCAATCTTCTCTGGAAAGTCTAGTGACTAAAAGATCCAGCTTCTGACCTACAGGCTGGAGATGGAAGCCCTGATCTTCTTAGCCATCAATCTTAAAAAAAAAAAAAAGTTAGGCAAATGATGGTATCAGAGTCCCATCCTTCTGGCAAAGAGGAGAGTCCATAAAAGCAGGAGAGAAAAGATTCAATTGTAATCCGACTAATGCATCTCCAGAAGGGTTGCTATCTGCTGCAGAGCACTCCCCATTAAAGAAATCAATTTAGCATTCGACTTCTCCTCCTGTGGCGCATATTGAAGTGGGATCTGACAAGGATGGAAAACAGATTTGTGTTAAATACTGACAATAAAGCCTGTAGCTCAAGGTTATAGCAGTCAACAGAAATCCAGTGCCTCGGAAACCCTGAGACCCTCATCCATCAGCTGGAGTCAGCAGCTTTAAAGGGAAGCCAGAGGTCTGGCTCAGGAAGGGGGGTGGTTAACAAGAGTGGGTATTTGGGGCCATGGTAGCCCGAGATGCTGGTTTTGCAGGAGGTCCTAAAAATGGGCCTGAGCTTCCAGGTCCCTGAGCGTCTTGGTGGTTTTCTTGGTTGTAATGCGTAACTCTTGTTTTTGCCTGCCCAGCATCCATTCACTCTTATTTTCCAATCAACAGCACTCACTTCAGGGGCGCCTGGGTGGCTCAGCCGGTTAAGCATCTGCCTTCGGCTCAGGTCATGATCCTAGGGTCCTGGGATCAAGTTTGGCATGGGGCTCCCCGCTCAGCAGGGAGTCTTCTCCTCCCTCTCCATCTGCCTCTCCCCTCTGCTCGTGCCCTCTCTCTCTCTCTCTCTTCCCCTCTCTCAAATAAATACATGAAATCTTTAAAAAAACAAAAACAAAAACCCAGCACCCACTTCATCTCAGGGAACAGTTCCTCTTCTGCTTCTCAGTTCATGAGATTGGGTGAAATTTAGCCCACCTCCATCTCTAAGGGGGAGACAGGCATATGAACTCAGCCTGTCTGATGAGAGCCATGCAGCACCCTGACCTCGGTGACCTCCTTGGGCACAGCACCCAAGGAAGGCCCATCAGGGACCAATGTGACTCAGGCTTGGAATTTTCTGCAACTGTTTGGTTAAGAGAAGTCATCTTTCTACAGGTGTGGCTGGAGAGACAGGATTAAGCCTGAAGCTTCTGAAAACCATCTCATCATAGTAAGGGGAGAATGGAATCAGCCCAGAGAAAAGACACAGATAAGAGATAAAGATCATCCAGAATCTGATTAGATTATTGCCCTAGAATGAGATTATTTGAAGACCATTGCCTGCACTTTTCAGTTCCAAGATCCAATAAGTTCCATTTTTCTTGGTTTTAAATCAATCTGAGTTGGGTTTTTGTCACTGCAACGAAGAAAAAGATCTGACAATTCCAATGTAGCTGGATGAGGCAGGCCTGCTCAGACAGCAACAGCTCTGTGTGGGGCCTAAGTTAAGGCCACACTCAGCAGTTAATCACATCTTCCAATCCGATCCCACTTTCCAATGCATTAACACACAGGCATACCGCAGAGATACTGTGGCCGTTCCAAACCACCATGATAAAGCAAGTATCGCAATAAAGGGAATCAAATGAAATTGTTGGCTTCTCAGCACATACACAAGTTCTGTCTACACTATTCTGCAGACTATTAAGTATGCAACAGCAGGATGTCTAAAAAAAGCAATGTACATAACTTAATTAAAAATACTTTATTGCTGGGGCATCTGGGTGGCTCAGTCGGTTAAGCATCTGCCTTTGGGTCAGGTCATGATCCCCGAGTCCTGGGGTCGAGCCCTGCATTGGGCTCCCTGCTCAGTGGGGAGTCTGCTTTTCCCTCTCTCTGACCTTCTGTCCCGCTCGTGCTCCCTCTCAAATTAAAAAAAACTTCAAAAATTTAAAAAAAAATTTTTTTTATCTTTAAATAAGATAAAATTCCAGGCACCCCAAAATTTAAAAAAAAAATTTTTTTTTTAAAAATACTTCATGGGCGCCTGGGTGGCTCAGTGGGTTAAAGCCGCTGCCTTCGGCTCAGGTCATGATCCCAGGGTCCTGGGATCGAGGCCCACGTCGGGCTCTCTGCTCAGCAGGGAGCCTGCTTCCTTCTCTCTCTTCTCTCTCTGCCTGCCTCTCTGCCGACTTGTAATCTCTCTCTCTCTGTCAAATGAATAAATAAAATCTTTAAAAAAAAAAATACTTCATTGCTGTGGCACATAGCTAAGTTGGTGGAACATGTGACCCTTGATCTCCAGGTCAGGGGTTCGAGCCCCACGTTGGGTGTAGAGGTTACTTAAATAAATAAAAGTTAAAAAGAAAAAAAAATTTATTGCTAAAAACTGCTAAGCATCATCTGAGTTCTCAGCAATTCTTAATCACAGATCACAGACCACCACAACAAATATAATAATGAAAAAGTCCAAAATAGTCCAAGAATTACCAAAACGTAGCACAGACACACACACTGAATGGACACTGTTGGAAAAACGGCATCCACAGACTCGTTGCCACAGACCTTCCAATTTGTAAAATGCAACAATACTGCAAAGCGCAAAGACGCAAAGTACAGAGAAAGGAGGTAGCAAACAAGCGGGTGCTGGTGATGGCCCACATCCCCGCCGGGACCCCTCTCCACGTGTGGGCATTCTGTTCTGACTTCCAGCCCCACAGCCTCTGGATTCCTGGGAAGGCTGCCCCCGCCCCGGGGTTCAGAATCCTGCTTTGTCTGTGCCCACAGCATGCCAGGGGTGCTTGGGAACTAACGTCTCCCTAGGGACAGCCCTTCGTCGTTGCCAAGGCTGATTCAGAGGCATTTCCTTTATCCCACTTCCTAGAGACCCCTCCTGCCCAGGATTCAGTGTTAGGCACCCACCGGGGGGATAGCCAGTTTTAGTGACCTAACCAGTTGCCTCCTCTCCCCATCTCCCTTGTTTTGTTTTGTTTTTTTTTAAAGATTTTATTTATTTATTTGACAGAGAGAGATTACAAGTTGGCATAGAGGCAGGCAGAGAGAGAGAGGAGGATGCAGGCTCCCTGCTGAGCAGGGAGCTCAATGCGGGTCTCGATCCCAGGACCCTGACATCATGACCTGAGCCGAAGGCAGAGGCTTTAACCCACTGAGCCACCCAAGCACCCTCCCCATCTCCCTTGTGGTGTCCTTGCACATTCTTCTTTTTTCAATTTTATTTAAGTTCAACTAATTAATGTATAAGCATTATTATTAGCTTCAGAAGCAGAGATCAGTGATTCATTGGTTGCATACAACACCCAATGCTCATTCCATCAAGTGCCCGCCCTAATGCCCATCAACCAGTTACCCCATCTCCCCCCCCCCAACCTCCTCTCCAGCAACCCTCAGGTTGCATCCTAGAGTTAAGAGTGTCTTATGGTTTGTCCTGCACCTTCTAAATAAACTACAGGTATTCAGTCATTGTAACTGTCTTCAAACTTCCAGTAAAACAGCTCTGTTACTTAACTCATAGAAATTCCTCCCCCAAAGCCTTTTCTCCTTAGGGCCACCCAACATTTCGCAAACTCCCTCCTGCGATCCTTAGAAATGTATCTCTCCCCTCAGCCTGCAGATCCCAAGAGGCAAAACAAAATCCTAGAAGCTCTCACAGCCCTGCCGCCCACCCCCAAAACTTATCAATACATTCTTGCAGCAAAAATAGATTTCTTCCAGAAGGAAATGCTGTTATCACCCAAATATGATGTCCCTATAAATACCAGTGCAAAGGACAGCAGTGAGCCGCCCCGCTGGTGTGAAAGCTGGAAGCCAAAGGCACGTGCCCCACTGTTCTCTGGGGTCCAGCCCCCACCTCCCTCATCTCTCACCTCTCCCTACCTTCCCTTGGCATTTTATGCAGATCCAGCAACACTGAATTAACTACTCACTGTTTTCCCAAAATAGGCCTTGCTGTCTCTTTCCTTCTGCCTTTTTAAATGCAGTTCCATCCGCCTGAATATCTGGTGTTCTTAGGGGCTCCTAAGGACTTGCTTCTTCTCATCCCATCCAAACTCCCGTGTTCTAGGACTTTCTCACCCTAAAAAGGGAGAGCTTGGGAGCAGACTGCCTCAGAAGACCAAGCTTCCTTCCCAAGATGTTCAAGATGAGCCTAGTGACAACCCAACCAGACATCTCCGATGGGACTGTAGGTCTGGATCATTAAGTGGGTCCCAAAGCCCCCAACAAGCCCACTCATCATCTCCGGTATTTTCCCAGTCGTCTTTAGGTGATGCGTTAACAACAGCAGTAGATTACATGAAAACACACAGGAGCCAAGATACTTTTTCTCAATTTCCCTTCAGCCTTTCTGATTTACACCCCCCAAAAAAGTCTAATTTTTGTTATCCATAGGTCTTCAACATTTAACATCTGATCTCTTTTTTTCAAGACTTATTTACTTGAGAGAGAGAGAGAGAGCCCGAGTGGGAGGGGAAGAGGGAGAGGGCAAGAGAAAAATCAAGCAGATGCCCCACTGAGCCCGACGCAGGGGGCTCGATCCGGTGACCCCGAGATCTGGACCTGAGCTGAAATCGGGTCGGAAGCCCAACTGACGGTGCCACCCAGGTGCCTCCACTAATCTCTCATTTTACAAGGCAAAGAAATATTATTGTTTTCTCATGGTATCATGTTTATAATTCCCTTCTACTTAAGGTCAGTGATACCTGTTTTTCCCATTGATATTAGTGCTGTAAAGTTTTCATGTAAATTTAATAAAGGGATGAATTATATGCATACACACACATATACGGGTCATAGAAATATATAATTATATTACAATTATATACATGTAATTAAATGTATTAACTACAAACACTGCTTGCTCATGACAAAAATTTGTGTAAGCGATACTCAAAGGAGCTGAGTGTAGGGAAGAACCTGAGGCGGTAAAGTAATCGAAAATGGCCGCCTGGCTGCGAGGAGAAAGCGACGGGGATGACTCAGCACTCCTTCGCAGGGCTGCTTCCACAGAGCTTTAACAACTTCCGCATGGCCCCAAGCCAATCAACAGAAAGACCCCGAGAAAACTCCCTACTTTACCTATAAACACCCGCCCCAATCACAGCCGGGTACTCAGACTTTGGGGACAATCCCGCTGGGCCCGCCGGCGTTAACAAAGCTGTGTTGTCCCAGCTCTCTGCATGCTGCTTGAGTTTCTCGGTCACCTCAGAACTTCCGCAACAAAACTGGAATAGGCTGGAGAGCTACCTTCAAGATGCCTGCCTTCCTTGGTACCCATGAAGCCTCTCGTGGGCACAGTCCAAAGCAGGTGCACTCCCCAGATTCCTGGAAGAAGCAAACCCGGAGAAAACTGGCTGAAGCCGGTCTTCCCAGCCTCATAAAGGGCTTCAGAAACCAGGCAACCATTTGAACTCGCCCTGTTCCCCTGCTCCTGGGGCGTCACCACTGAATTTTCACATCCCTGGATTATTTCAGAGTCGGAAAAACCATTGTTTTAGCTCCATGTGGCTCCTCTGAAGTACAAGGCGGAGGAAGTTCCCATTTCCCAGAATCCCAGCTGTGACAGAGGACAAAGGGTCTCCTGTCTTTGATAAACAAATGAAGCTAAAGATTAAAGGCATTTTTTTTTCTTNGTACAAGGCGGAGGAAGTTCCCATTTCCCAGAATCCCAGCTGTGACAGAGGACAAAGGGTCTCCTGTCTTTGATAAACAAATGAAGCTAAAGATTAAAGGCATTTTCTGATCNTATTTGACACAGAGAGAGAGATTACAAGTAGGCAGAGAGGCAGGCAGAGAGACAGGAAGAGGAGGAAGCAGGCTCCCTGCCGAGCAGAGAGCCCGATGCGGGCCTCGATCCCAGGACACTGAGATCATGACCTGAGCCGAAAGCAGAGGCTTTAACCCACTGAGCCACCCAGGCGCCCTAAAGGCATTTTCTGATCTCACTTAAAGAGGCAGCCCCAAAGCAAACCAGCCAGACCCTTCCGTGATGCTGCTTTTGACGTCAAGGCCAAAAAGCAAGGAATGGGTAAGCTTGTCTTTTTTATTCTGAAATGTGGCTTCGAGATATGCAAGATGGGGCCTTTCCCTTCCTCACCTTTCCGTTTGCTTGCTGTCACTCAACCAAATTCGTTCAAATATATTTATCAAGCAAGCTTTTATGAGCCAGGCTCTGTTTTAACAGCGGGGACAAATGAGAAGTCAGACCAGCAAAGTAGTTCACCTCAGAAGCCTATACTCCAGAGATTCTAGAAAGAGGAGACAGAGAGTACAAACAATGATAAATGAAAAGGTAATTCCAGAGGAGGTGAAGCTATTTAAAAAATAAAACAGGGGCGCCTGGCTGGCTCCGTTGGAAAAGCGTGCGACTCTGGATCTTGGGGTTGTGATTTCCAGCCCCACGTTGGGTGTAAAGGTTACTTAGATGAGTAAACTTTAAAAAAAATAAAACAGGATTCATCAAAACATATCTGAGGGGGCATGTGTGTGTGTGTGGTGGTGGGTGGGTTAGCTTGGGTGATGGATGATGATCTCTATAATATTTTGATCTGCAACTTGAATCTGAGGGAAGGGTGCCTGCTAAACGAAGACACACACGTGTTGGGACTCCTTCCATTTTCCTCTTCCTTTCTTCCCTTCCTCAGGGACTGACCCTCTGTGCATTGCCTCAGGTTCTTTTCACAAGGGTTAGAGGTATGGCTCTGAAGGTGTGATTGCTATTACCATCGCTAACCATGGAACCAATCTGGGTCTGTTTTCCTACCTGTAGAAAGGTAACAAGAATGGTAATCCCTATTTGATAGGAATGTTGTGAGCAACAATGGTGTGTCTAAAACAGTTGACTGACTTCCGGGTTCAACGCCCAACAATGGTTACTCATCATTCTAATTCTATTGCATTCCTTGGACACACTCCAGAAGACACTTGGGTTCACAGACCTGAAGGATCCCTAGTCCCCTGCAAAAGCTGACCTGAATTTGAATTCTGAGTCGCTTCTTGTTTGGATGAGTTTGGGACTGATCGTTTCGAAACAGAAGAGGATATAATTTTTCTTTTTTTCTTTCTCCCNACTTGGGTTCACAGACCTGAAGGATCCCTAGTCCCCTGCAAAAGCTGACCTGAATTTGAATTGAGTCGCTTCTTGTTTGGATGAGTTTGGGACTGATCGTTTTGAAACAGAAGAGGATATAATTTTTCTTTTTTTCTTTCTCTCTCTTGCTTTCTTTCTTTTATTTGGTTCCAGGTGTTTCCTGCTACCCCTTCAATGACTACACTATTCTTCACCCACTGTCCTCATTGCCAGTTTTTGTTTAGCAGGGATCCAAAGAGAGAAAAAGTCACTGCTTGGCCTTTGAGGTTCAAAACAGGCCTTTGAAACTCAAGGCAAGAACTATATCTTGAGTAAAAAAAGCCTTTCTGAGTTTCAAGAGCCTGTATCCTTTGAGTTTCAAAAGACCAAAATCCCAGGCTAAACAATAGGCAGAGAAGAATATGCTCACTGATCTGTGAGAATGAGGTTTTCTGGTCTATCACCAGAAAAAAAAAAAANCCAGAAAAAAAAAAAAAAAAAAGAAAAAAAGAATTTCACAGGCTGGGGAGAAGCAGCAGAGGAACATGAGGGTTAGCGTCTAGTCAGGGTCCCAGTGAAGCCCAGTGAAGCCCAGTCCAGTGGAAAGGTTAAGAATAAAATTAGACATATGAGGGTATAGGGGAACCACTTCTCATGTCCCAAGTAGGGACCGGGAAAGTGAACAGGACTCGAGCGTTCTCCAGCATCCTCCTGGGGGTCAGACCGGAAGGGCGATGTCCTTGACAAGGGAAAGCGGCTTGAGTTCCTGAGTCCGGAGATGCTTTGTGGGCAGAGGCAGGAGCCACCATTCAGGTGGGCACAGCATACCCACCATGGGACTCCTCTGCCGGGCACATGGTCAGAACGGCTGCCAACCTGTCTTCCGCACATGGCCTGACAAAGAGCAACCTGTCTGCTCTGCAAGACTTAGCTTGGCACCATCTGAATCACCCCACGTGGACAAATCCCCTTTATGATGGCTCAGAGTAGTCATAAGCCCTCAAGATGGAACGGCGCTCTAAAAATCTAGATGAATCCATCTCAGCACAGATACCTCCGTGGGAATGCAAGGAACCGGCTTGAGTTCTCCCTGGAGCTAGAAGGACACTGTAACACGCCTTCGTTAGACACTTGCAATCAAAAGAGATTTGCTGGAAAGACAACCCACCATCAATAAACTAATGGTGTAGAGAAAAAGCAACCAGAAACTGCTTGACAGAAAGCTGGCACAGTCCTCTGCTTTCTCTCTCTTCACTCCTCTCTCCTGGAACTGGAATGAAATTTCGGGAACAAAATCTCCTGTGGGGAAGAGCCAGGCAAGGGGCACTTGCCTGGGTCTCCCAAGCTCCTTCCTTTTGTTTTCCAGATTCCACCTTCCCGAAGTTCACAGGAGAGCAATGGAGGAAACCTCTCAAGGGTGTACTCAGTTCAGGGGCTGTGTGTTAGTCCTGAGCTGCCCTCTGAGCTCTGCAGTAGGGGGACACAAGCCACTAGCCCCTGGACTGAATTTGCAGTGACTCTGTTTATTCATTTAGATCAGCGTGAGAGAAGGACCGAGAACAACTGCCTCAGTTTCCCCACGGGGGCTCAGGCGCATTTCCAAAAGCAAGAGTGAAATGTTCAGAAGCAAAATGCTCAGAAGGAAGAACTTTCCATCAAGGCTGCTCCTACAGAGAAGACTCAGAGCCTGCCTATGACTCTGAAGGCCCTGTTTGCTCTCAGTAAGATGAAGAACACAGTCAGTGTGACTTGTGATTGATATGAGCAAGCCCGTGGGTCACTGACTTCACTCAGATCTGAGTTCTTGGTTTCCCCTCCAAGATTCTACTGTTCTAGGCAGTCCTTGTTGTTCCAGCCCAGATGCAGGCACTGAAGTCCCAACCCCTGGATCAGAACCTCAACAATCAGACTTCTAGGAATGTATCCCAAGGAAATGATCATACCTGTAGACATGCGGAAGTTTGACTACAAGGATGTTCATCTCACAATTATAATAATCCAACACCTGTCAGCATGGAAGTGTGCAAATATTCATATTTATAAAAAGGCTCATCAAAATAAAAGTGACTATCTAAGTGGTGGGATTATGGGAGAATTTAAGTTTCCTTGGTGTGAGGGCTCAATCAATGTCCAGCAGTGAAGTGAGAAGGCTCAGCTCCCGGGCCTGCCCTCACTCCTGACACCCAGTCCAAGTTTGGGAGGCGGTTTCCCAAAACCACCCCAAGGTTTGATAACTCACTAGAAAAACTCAGTCACTATAATTTGTGGTGCTCGTGATCACATGGAAAGGCTATAGGCTAAGATCAGCCAAAGGAAGAGAGACACAGGGCGGAGGCCAAGAAGGGCAAAGGGGAGCTTCCACAGTCTTCTCTCCACGGAGGAAGGACGCCTTCCTTCCCTTGCATCCACGCGCAACAACACATATACGGTATTGCAAACCAAGGCTGCTCCCTGAGTCTCAAGGTCAGAGCTTTTGTTTGTGCTCTATTGTGTAGGCATGATTCACTGCTCACGTGGCTAATCTCCATCTCCAGTCTTCACCCCTCTGGGTGTGACCCAAAATCCCCACTCCAAATCTCATCGTAAATCTTCCTGGCATGGTTCACCCTCACTGCAATCCCCCACTGTAAAACATACAGTTAGACCAGCCAGTGTGACCCAGGGTCCCAAACAAAATCATTCCCATCAGGCACAACATTGGGTCTCCTGCCAGTAGCCAAGGACAAACACCAGACATCTTGAGCAAGGTTTGATTCTTTGCTACACATTACGATAAATGGTAACAGTGACTACCAATAATAACATTAAGGAGCTGTTCGAAATCTGATCCCGGATACCCAGAGGAGTCAAAGAGTTGCTTCGCCCCATCCTTACCACCCAGACAGCATCTAAAGGGGCTCCAGCCTTTCACTGGGTCGCACCTCAAGTCCTCCATGGGGCTTAGAGCCTGCTGCCATTTTGTTGTTGTAATTCCTATTACATTGCCATTTTTATCATGTTGATTATAATACTAGCAGTCATCACTATCATTTATTGATCACTGACAGCGTTCCAGGTACTGAGATGAATTTTTAACACATAAAATCAAATATTTTCATTAAAAAAATATTCTTCACTACGTGCTAGTTTAGCCCCATTTTGCAGCTGAGAAAACTGGACAAGAGAAAGGAGATCTTCCTCCAAAATCTCACATATCAGAAGAGACAGAGCTTCCACCGAAACTCCAACTGGTCTCACCCCATGTGCCCTTGACTTCGCTGCTGCACACAGCCCTCCCCCACCCTCCAGGGCCCAGCACCCTCTGCTTCATGTCCTCATACCCTGGCCAGCCCATCGTCAACCCTGGATGATCGCCTAGGAAACCAGGTGTCCACCCACCAGAGAAAAGATGTATGGACATCCCCCAACAAAGCTGCCATTGCCATATGAAGTCCTTCTGGGAAAAAACCCACCCCATCACAGAACCCAAGAAGTTCCCCCAACACATTTCTCCCAAGTCACCACGTTTCTCAAAATTCAATTTCGAGTGTCTATCCACCCATCTATGCCAGTCTCTGACACCTAAGAATTTTTTTAAAACAATTTGTCTAATGACAATCTAATCTGAATTTTACCTAATTCACACTGAACAAATTTCAAGTACATCTGAGGAGTGTTTTTAGGAGTGTTCTATATCCTTGGGGACTTCTCTGTTCATTTTTCTTTTTTTAAAAATTTTTCACTTCAAAACTCCTAAGAGTTAAGTTTTCGTTGTGTTCCTTTCTTCCAAATGTATTTCAGTTTGCACAGACAGACAAAAGGAAGTGAAAACACCCACAACAAAGCTGAATGTCTTGTCCCTAAGTGAAACAAGTTAGACACGTTCATCTGTAAGGGGCTTTCCTGGGATGAGCAGGGTCCTCACGCCTGTGTCCTGGCTTCACCTGTTCCTGCTTATGTATCTTTTCCTCTAGACCAGCCCCTCATAATTTCCTGCTTATATTTGAATCACTGTAGAAAAGCCATTATCCGTTCACTATTTTGCTCCTGCTCAAAACACCAGCTGGTTCCTCTCACTTACCTCCCTGACGGGTGAGCCGTCTATGGTTGAATCACAGCGTGACAAAACTCGCTTCCGTCTTCCCGTAGGACTTCAGGCAGAATCAGAGGCAGAATACAGCCACCCCATCCTCCCACAAACCCACTGAACTGTCCCAAAGTCTATAAAAATCCATTCTCACAATCCTAACTGGAGGCGTACTCTTTATTTAAGAGACATACGAGCAGGGCAAACCTCCTTGTTGGGATGTCTCTATTCATCCCACATGCCTGTTCCTATTTCCGTTCTATTATTTCTTCTATTAATTTAGCAACCCAAGTGCTCCGTGAGTTATTTAGCAATTACTGGGGGATGCACGGGTCTAACGCACTGCGGACGGGGAGGTGGTTGACAAATGCCCATTAGCATCGGGCCCAGTAATGGTCCCATAATGCCTCCTTGCACTTAGCCAGATGAAAGCAGCTATATATTGTAAGGGATTTTAAAGGGTGTCACAAACCTTAATTAATTCTCCGTGCTCTGGGAGGAGAGTATTTACTCCTATTTGGGACTCCGCTGTGCCGAGACGGTCGCACGTCACCATCCATCGAGTTCACCTTATACTCCATAGAAGTGGTTTCAAGCACATTTGCAGGGAGCCGTTCATTCCTTAAACAAATATTTATTACGTGTTAGCCACGTGCCAGGCACCATGCTAGGCTGCAGGGAAGCCAAGCAGACACGATCCCCGACCCAGTGGATCTGAGAGTCTCGAGGAGGAATTAACCATTACGCAAATTCATTTCATTAATGGAGTAATCACGTCAATATCCTGCTGAGTGATACACAGAAAAGAGAAGGTAGCCTGGGGTCTCAGGGAAGTGGGGCCTGGGTTGGACTAATTGTATTACCCATTATCAATTAGTTCCCTGGCTTTATTAGATAACTTTCCTAACCTTTCTAAGGCTGTTTCCTCACCCAGCACGGCGTCCATTCCAAAAGTGTGTGGGAAATGAGCCAGGACATTGTGCCTGCCCCCTCCCCCAAAACTCTAAGTGCTTGATAAAGGGGCCGGTTACGGCTATAAGCAGTATTGTCCGGTGGCCTCCTAAATTGGGGATTCATTGCTCATCTGAGTTAAACCTCAGTTTAGGAGCACACCAGTTAAACCTGTAAGAAGCTCTGGAATCCTCCAGAATTAAATGGACCCCTGAAGGTCTAATAAATGCAGTCGTGTCTAGAGGCAACCCTAGGGAACTAGGCTTAGACACTGGAGACAGTGGCACCCGCATATCCTCCTGCAGTGGCCTGGGGCTTTTCTGAAAGCAAGGAAGAGCTGGAACAGAAAAGCACTGGGACCTGTTTCTCCCCAAAGCAGACAGGACAGAGAATCCTGGCAGCCCTTTCCTGAGTCCGCCACCCGAGGTCCTAAGAGAGGGCCAGAAGAGAGTCTTCAACACGACAGCCAGTGGGGAGGACTGGATCAGCCTTTGGCCCAATAGTGAACATTTCTATCAAGGGCTTGGATAAAGGCTGATCGAAATCTGTGTGTGTTACAAAGCTGGGACTTTATCTTGTAGCCAATATGCTACATAATGGAATCAGCATCCCAGAAGACTTCCACCAGCTGGTATAGAAGGCTGAATCACACAACATGAAATGTAACAGAGATAAACACGAGGTCCTGCCCTCGGGGCCCAGCTACCATATGGACAAGCCCTTAATGGGGAAGCAGGTGTGTATGCACCTAGCCGGTTTTCATTACCTACAAGCTCAATACCAGTCTACAGCAGAACGTGGCTCGCACAGCCAGTAGGATTTTTTGTGGTTGCATTACTTGAAGTAGAGCTTTTTGAGCAAGGGAGGTGATATTTCCCTTAGAGGTCTGGGTGTAGTTCTGATACATATTAGCACTCATGAGCCTCACTGAATAAATGCAATCAGGAAGGGAGAGAGACTTCCAAACACACCAGTAGTGGTTGAATTAACATGACAAAAAGACTGGGGGAGGGAGGCGGGTGGTGGATGTGTGCTGTAGGGCTGCTCTTTCCAAAATTTTTTTTTTTTAAAGATTTTATTTATTTATTTGACACAGAGAGAGAGAGAGAGAGAGATTACAAGTAGGCAGAGAGGCAGGCAGAGAGAGGAGGAAGCAGGCTCCCTGCGGAGCAGAGAGCCCGATGCGGGCCTCCATCCCAGGACCCTGAGATCATGACCTGAGCCGAAGGCAGAGGCTTTAACCCACTGAGCCACCCAGGCGCCCTCTTTCCAAATTCTTAAGAAACCGTAAGAACAGCAGCCAGATCTGGGCCTGGCAGTGAGCTGAACACGTTGTACCCAACACCTCAGTCAGCCCCCATCTCAATTCCACTCCGAGTTCCCCAGAACCGGAATGAGGGCTGGAGACTGACAGAGGTCAAAGGGCACTCTGCCCAAGGTCACGCATCTGGTGAGCGTGTGGATCAAGGATGTGAGGTCTGTCTGGCTCCAGATTCGGCATGTTCACCGTGCTGCGAGGCACCCTATGGAACCGGAGAATACGGGAAAAGGATGAGCTGCCCGCCGGCCGGCACTGCCTGGGCCCTCATCTCCTCTCTAGCGCCTGGCACAGAGTAAATATTTAATCAGTATCTGCTGGAGAAATGAGTTACTGAACCAGGACAAACTGCAGAGTGATGCAAGGGAACGACTCCCTAGGGTGAGAATTGCCCTGGTCCTCGATTTCAGGGGCTGCCCTAACAAAGTCCCCCCCAACGGGGTGGTTGGAAACAACACAAACATTCTCTCTGGCTCTCACTGCTAGACAGGTGAAAGCTGAGCTGTCCCCCCTCTGAAGGCTCTAGGGAAGAATGCTTCCTGGCTGCTTCTTGCAGTTGCTGGCCACGCTGCAGGTTCCTTGGTTTATAGCTGCGTGATTCCAGCTTCCGTCGTGGTCTGCAGGTGGCCTCCCTCCCCCCATGCATCTCTTCTGGGTCTCTACATCTCTTCTTTTAAGGACACCAGTGACTGAACTAGGGCTCACCCTAATCCAGGAGGACCCCAACTGAACTTACTACATCTGCAAAGACCCCGTTTCCAAACAAGGTGGCATTCACCTGTTCTGCATGGATGTGAATTTGGAGGGGGACACCGTTCAACCAAGGGCAATCGGTGAATAGGGCGAGGCATGGTAGCAGCTGGCTAGGGCACAGTGCGACCCCAGGAATGCTCAGGCAGTCTGAGAGTTTCATAGTGAGGACTTTGGCAACCAAATTAAGGGTTGATCTTAGATACCACCTTTGCGTTCAATAGACCTTTACTAATCCCCATTGGACTACCCAGCAGGAAATCATATGGTGAGACAACTCCAACGTGAGCTCCCCTGTGGGGGTTGGGGTGTCTCAAAGCCCACCTGGGGAGGCAGATGTGCAAAGGTCCACCAAAATCCGATTAAAAACAAAGTTTATTCTCACATGCTATGGAAGCATCGAGGCTAAGGTAATGAAGTCAGCCTGCCGAGAAGACAGGAAAAAATAACTCAAGTATCAATCATGAGCAGAGTTCTCCAGTCACAAATACTTGCTCCCCAGCCCAGGTTCCAACCTTCCTCCTTCTACTAATAACACAGAAATCTCCTTTGGGAAACTTCTCCATTCTCAATGCTGCTGATTGAGTAGGATGACTCTGCCCACAGCTCCCAGGATTTTTAGGCCAGTCAGGACATCCCATGGCTTTGTCTAAGCAGAGCCAGTGAGAAACAGGGGGACACTGGCTGGGGGTGCAGTAAAGTACCGATTCCACCACACTCTGTGCTAGAAGGATATGAAGCTTGCAGCTGCTGGAACCATCTTGCAACTCTAAGGGGAGAATCTTGAAGCTGCCAAGAAAAACAGCGGATCCCGGGAACGGAGCCACTCACAAGAAGCATGGCCAAACGCTGGGTCCTGTTAGCATTCTTTATGTCCTGAATCAAACCGTACCTGAAGCCAGACTGACCCATGGACACTTCGTCATGAGCGTCAACAGATATATTCTTTTTGCTGAAGCCAGTGTGAACTGCATTTCCTGGCACCTCCGGCCAAACGGCTTTGGATGGAAACAGCAGTCCAGGAAGCAACAACCGCATATCAGAAGTCAGAGAGGCAAAAAGAATGGAGTGTTTTCTAGAAATCGTTGAGAATTTAGTGTGGTTGGCCAGTGAGAGAAGAGATGGTGGAGGCCTCATTGGAAGGGACCTTAGATCAAGCTAGGTTTGCGTTTCATCATGGCGTTTTTATATCCCTTCCAATTCTGAAATTCTTTGGCTTTCTGAGCTGTGTTCCAGAAATCTTTGCAAGAGAAAGGGAACATTAGTCCAAGAGTAGCAGTCTTGCCTGAATTACTGCCTTAGGTCCTAATGTGCCTGCTGTTGGGCATTTTATCTGTATCCATCAATCTGCAGGGAAGCTGGGAGTCAGGGGTAAAAATTACTACCCTGACTGCTGGAGCCCAGGCTCCCTGGGCGTGCTGATCACACTCCTTGGCAAATAACCCTCACAGGTGGCGGGAGCGACACCCCCGTGGCCAAGTCTCCCTAGCCTCAGATACTTGCAATTCAGTCATACATAAAGATGCCAGAAACTTCCACACTTGGGCTCCAGAGCATTTGTAAGAGTGGGAAACAGAGCTGAAGCCTATAGTCGCGTTTCATGGGCGTGCCGTTCCCAAGCTCCACACTGGTCTTGGTGGTTGTGACAAACAAGGGGTGAGATGCCCAGGGATTGCGGGCAATGCATTCTGCTCACTCCACAGAGGGCAGGCAGGTGCAGCTGCCTGTGCCTGGGGATGACATGCGGTCTGCAGAGTCGGCGTGGACACGCAGGCTGGACTGGGCATTTGGACACCAAGAGACCACTGAAGCCAGTGTGAACTACATTTCCTGGCACCTGGCTAGGGCACAGTGCGAACCCAGGAATGCTCAGGCAGTCTGAGAGTTTCATTGGTGGTCTCACCAATGCCCCATGACAAATGCCACACAGGTGAGGCAGTGTCCCCTCCCTCCTCTAATGGGGCCAACTGAAAGGGTAGCAAGGCTTCCAGGCCCCCAGGTATTCAAAACGCAATGGCAAGAACAAAGGAACAATTATAAACAAAAGTGAAGCTACAGAAGAGTTAGCTTATCTGGCCTTGCCTTCGTTATCTGGTTCTTTGCTCGACAGTTATCTAATTTTTTGAAATGCAGAGTCTATGACAGCAGCAACCTTGTCTTATTTGATCAACACTTTACCCCACTTATTTAATGATAACAATCTAGTAACACAACAAGGGGTCTACAAAGGGTCAGGCAGTATTGTGCAAGTATACAACACACACGTGTGTATCAGTGTGTCTGATCCTCAATAATCCCACGAGGTAGGTACGATCACTAGCCCCACGTACAGATGACTAAGCTGAGGCAGAGGCTGGATAACCTGTACAAGGTCACCCAGTTGATACGTGGTGGAGCTAGCACTTGAACCCACAACAAATTGGCTCCAGAGTCCAGGTTCTAATTATTGCTATGCCTATCCTGCCTTCCAACCACCCAGAGCATTCATTCAAGCCCCAGANACAAATTGGCTCCAGAGTCCAGGTTCTAATTATTGCTATGCCTATCCTGCCTTCCAACCACCAGAGCATTCATGCAAGCCCCAGCTCCATCCCAGGTACATTTCTAGGTGCTGGGAATGCAGCTATGAATAAAATAGAACCAGGAGTTCATGGAACATTTGCTGGATGGATGACTAGGTGGACATATGGATGGAGAGAAGGATGGATGAGTTGATGGATGGGTGAAGAGCAAGGTAGGATTCAGAAATGTGGAAAGGATCCGCTGACTATCATGAGTGAGTCATCAATAAAAGAGGCTGGATCTGTCTTCCATGGCTTTTCTTCTTGTATTTGACAGTAATTTGTCAGTGGAATACACGCAGGCTCTAGGACCAGAAACCTGGTTCCATCCTTTTAACATCTGTGTGATCTAGAGCAATTCACTTAACCCCGCAGGACCTGTTTCCTCACTTACAAAAAAATGAGAATAACCCCAGCTACTCACAGTTGCTGTGGATTAAATGTTATTTGCTATTGTTTGGAGCCTGGTTCAAACATCTCTTTTCTGCAGCTTTCAGTTCAATTCAGCTCAACAAATTGTTTATGAAATGTGTCCTTTATGCAGACACTGTGCTGAGGGTAAGGATCCAACACGAAATTAGACAAACATGTCCTTGGGTTCGAAGAAATTTTAGTTTAGGGGAAGGACAGGAAAGAAACAAACATGTTTTGTGAGTGCTCAGGGAAGTATAAATGCTAAGGGGGTGTTAGATGGCATGGGAATTAGCCTCTCCTCTTTGATGCCCCCATACTGTTTCACTTGGGTTGGCTATTACTGTATGCATCTGTCTCCCTGTTAAACACAGCTCTTACAGAGAGGCCAATGCAACCCTTAAAGAGGAACCAGTTGCACCAAATGGACATAAGAATGGGTATAAGGAGGAGAGATGGATGAATGGATGATGTATGGTTGCATGGGTGGATGCGTGGTCGGAGGGGTGAGTGGGTACATGGGTGGATGGATGGATGATGGATGCATGGATGGGTGGATGGATGCATGGGTGGCTGGATGGGTGAATGGGTGGATGGATGGATGCATGGGTGGACAGATGGATGGAAGGAAGTCAAACAATGGTCCACACAAGAACAGTCAGGACTTCACAAGAGCCAAGTACAGAAGCGAAACCCAGTCCACGCTGAGCTTATGTCTGCATATTTAAAAACTGGATGGAACAGGAGCATCAGGGGCAGACAGATCTGGGGCAAACCCAGAAACTTCAACTGGGATAACACATGGAAGATGGAAAACAGGGCCCAGCTGCAGGAGATGATACCAGCAAAAAGGACTCTTTGGATAGCTGGACCCAGAGGGTCGGGTATGGTATATTATTACAAGGACAGTCACAAATGTCCCTTATAGATGCACCTCCTCACGATATGGCTCTGTGGCTCCTGTCATTAAGATGAGCCATAACTCATCTACTCTTTCTATCTGCCCTTGCCCACAGGACTTGTCTGGGTCAGCGGGACATCATCATCTGCCCTTGCCCACAGGACTTGTCTTGGTCAGCGGGACATTAACAAGTCTGCCACAGTCAGAGGCTAAAAAGCACTTTGTACATTGGAGTTTGCTCACGCTGCTTTGGGAACCCCGAGTCCACTGCTCCATGAACGGCCAGGCTGAGTCTGCCACATGGCTGAATCATACCTACTGCCCCAGCTGACACAGAGTCAACTGTCAGATGTGAAAGGGACCATCCCAGAACAGGCTGCCTCTGCTGCATTGGCCCCCAACCAGAAGAGCCATCCCACTGGCCATGATGGGACGGGTTCACATCTACCATTGACACCAGCAAGTTTGGGGTGGTGTAAGGGGAAGCTCAGTGAAACGCAGGGGATCGTGAAGAGCCAGGCCCACTCCAGCAGACCGGACAAACAAACTCCTGTGGATGAGGCCCCTCCTTTCTGTCCCCCAATCCTCGGGGCAGAGAAATAACTTTGGCAAAATTACTTCTCATCAGTGGGAGCACATGAGCCGACCACTCTCCGGAATCTGGGAGCCAGTGTGCAGGTGTGTATCCCATTGCTTTTTGAACCACTGAATAATTTACTCAACAAATAATGACGGCATACCAATATGGGTTAGGCTCTGCAGATAAGGTGGAAGGCAAGACAGACTGGGGTGGTCTCCCTGCATGGTTAAGTGATCTTATCAGGGGCTGGGATGGGGTGTCCGTTTTGAACCAGAAGAGGGCTTGGAGCAGGAAGGGGCATTATGACCACCACCTGGCCTGATCCTGGGCCTTTAGCCAAAAATCCACCCACATGCTGCCTCATAGATAGACAGAAGAGGACGAGGTGAAGTGAGGAGGAAGGGAGGGATGGACAGAGGGATGGAAGAGGGAGAGGTTAAGTGAGAGAGGGAAGGGAGGGAGGGAGGGAGGGATGGATGGCGAGAGGATGGGGAGGGGTTGAAGGATGCATGGAAGAATGAGAAGAGGCAAGGAGAGAAGAAGGGATAAGGGGCTGACCAGGTGCTGGAAATGCCACAAGGGAGAAGCAAACTGCCATCGGCCCACGGAGACTAACTCCACATATTTACCCAGAGAACATCCTGCCCTCATTTCATTAACTGACCCTTTCAGGCCCTGACTTGAGAGGGACAATGGAAGACTGGATAGCCTGCAACTTCCACCCACTAATATCCCAAAGGTGGAGATGAACATTCCAGGAAGGCCCGAAGCTTTAGCGTCAGAGATCTGAACTCTGGTCCTGTGCGGTCTTGGCCAAGTGACTGAACCTCTCTGAGCCTTCTTCTCTTTACCTCTAAAATTAAGATAACAATGTATTTATAGGAAGATGACGACAAAGATGTTGTAAGAAATAAGATGACCTTACGTCAAGGGCCTAGCAGAGAGTCTGGGATTTAATAAATGCTAGTGTGACTCCTAGTGACAATTTCTTTGGTTGTCTCAGTTTCCCCACGTGGAAACCCCGCCTACTGATGGGAGTTTCTGGGAGGATCACATCGGTTGACGCTGGGCTCATACTGAATGACCCAGTAAATGTTGGCCGTGCTGCCGGCTGTGCTGTTGAAGAGGCCCGGCTCCAAGGACCTGGCTGTGCCCCTCAGGCCTCGAAGCTTTGCCACCAAAAGCCACCAAATTATGGGGCCCTCCCTGTAATTCTGAAGTGTCCACTTCATAGTCACCTAGCTTCCAGCTAAGGAAGTCCCAACGAGGTCAAGTAACTTGCCCACAGCCCCGAAGTGTCCAAGAGGCAAAGCCAGCGCTGAACCCACAGTGACAGGGAGGCCCCCACCATCTTTCACAACTCTCGCCGCTCGCCAGATCCCTGAGGCCACTGCGCTCATGCCCACGTTGCAGGGAGTGGGGTGCCCCGACCTGCCCTTCCGCTAAAAGCTGGCTGTAACTGCACCGTCCAGACTTTCTCCTGCTCCAGGGGAACCTGTACCCTCACACCAGTAATGTGGTTTCCCCACAGGGAGCAAATCCCCAGCCTGGTCCCCCGGGCTGTGACGCGGATGGATGCGAGCCCCCCTGCTCCCCAGGAACAGATGGCTGCGTGTGAGGCCAGCTTTCCTTTTGCTCCTTGCTGATAACCCGAGAAGCTTCAGTAATTACTGCTATTATTCTTACATTAAACAAGAGTGAGTAAACTCAGAATTCCAAAGGTAGGGTAGAACAGGGAAGTATGTACACACAGACACACGCACACACACACACTTTGCCACAGGGATTCTCGGAGGCTGTGAGGCAGACAAAAACACTCAAGGAGCATCATCCTACCGGCGAACCTGTCTGTCTACACACCGATTTTTTCCATCTGCTTCTCTCGGACAGACAGAGGCCCTGTTCATTAACCAGCTCGTCCCCAGCGTCCCTGCAAGGAACATGGTGGGGGCAGGCCACGGCCAAGGTTCACAAGGATGCTCTCTGCTTCCCTCGATTCCAGACCAGGTTTTAAAGTTGACAGTCAATCCCACATTCGCTCTTCAAGGCAATTACTCACAAGGAGTTTAGCCTCCACATGAAATGCTCGATTTTTCTTCTGTTTGTTTGAATTCTGAACCTTTCAAAGTGAGGGCTCATCCAATGGTCTCTGTTTGTGCAATATTTTCTTCTCCCGCTTCAGCAGTGGATGCATTTCTTGGTCTTCAAAGACAACCCTGCAATCTAGCAGGCTGTTGCTCTGTGTCAAGGTGGTCCTGGGCATCTGCCGCAGGCTGATCCAAGGGACATCTGCTGTCGGGGCCGCGGACTCCTACAGAGGGAAGGGGGAAGAAGAACAGAAAAGCAGGTTGTGCTGCCTGCTGTTCCTTCCGGATTTAGTATCTTACAATGAATCTTCAATTTGGGGGGAAAAAAAAACACACAAAAAAACAGCTTTTTGGCATAGAAGTCACTGTAGCCGCCGAAGTTCTAAGTCTGTTCCATTCCCTTTGCAGGATTCCAAGGCAAGTGGTTGGATCCTGGCGGTTTCCATCTTGACAACATGCATCTTCACTCAGGTGGGAGGCAGGCAGAGGTAGAGGGAGAGGGAGCCGGGGTGAAAAGGCGAGGAGGCAGGTGAAGATTCTGACTTCGTCATATATGTGTATCTGACAGACGCCCCCCAGGGTCCCCACTGCTTTATTTTCTTATCTCAGAAGAACACTCTGATGGAGGCATATGCATACCTACATTTTCATACCTGACTCAGTTTACCTACCTACCCACCCATCTATTATCTATTTATCTGCCTGTGTATTTTACAGCTGAGTAAACTGATTGAGCTCTCGTAACGTGTCAGGCTCCATGAGCTCCAGCAACTCACCTAGATCCAGGAGAGGGCAGATTAACTCGGCTTCCCCACTGCACTTGTCCTTTATCAGGATCCCACGGACTTGGTCATTCTTGATCTGGACTGCATTCATTAAGTACCAATGATGTGCCAGCCCCAGTGGCTACTGAGTAAGACACTGGCTGAGTCCGTGGGATCAAAACCCCCAGAAAAAAAAAATGCCTTAGTAGCTCTGTGTGCATTGAGCAATTGTGTGTGTGTGTGTGTGCGCGTGTGCACGCGTGCGCATACTGAAGGTGAAGAAAGACATTATGCAAATCTAAAACAGAGGGATTACACTGTAGCAGAATGTTTGGCTAGACTAAAGGAAGTCAGTCTTCCTAACACGGGATCCTAAAACCACACAGGGAAAGCTATAGAGACACCAGGTTCTCCTCTTGGAGAGAGCTTCCGGTCTGAGGGTTGCGCTCATTTCTGCCCTTCCAGCCCTGACCAATCAACAGCACAGGAAAAATGGCAGCATTGGCTGCTCCTCTCTATGGGGTTCTTAACTTCCCCATTACCCTCCTTCCCCTACTCCCTTTCCCACCAACATCCTCTGTGAATCCTCCTTAAGCCTTCAAGGAATGTCCAAATTGTACCACTGTTCTATAAGCTGGGCCCCAGAACCCAGGGCAGACATAAGGTTTACAGTCTGAGAGGTCTTCTTTACTCTGAGCAGACAGTGAGATTTTAAGGATGGACAGACAGACTTATTCTAAAGTTTGTTTTAACTCTACTATAGCCTGTGTGACCAGGATTGGATGGGTGGGCCTTCCTGGAGACTGGGGTTCCCTAAAGACAAAGTATGAAGATAAGGTTCACAGAAGCCAACGGAATGATGTTCTGACCATTCAAATTCCTTGACAAGATACCAGTACATGGAAGAAGGAACCCAACTGCCTCCTCAGCAGGAAATGCTACCTTGACTATCTAAGAAAAAGTCATCTCAGGGCGCCTGGGTGGCTCAGTTGTTAAGCGGCTGCCTTTGGCTCAGGTCATGATCCCAGGGTCCTGGGAATGAGCCCCACATCAGGCTCCCTGCTTGGCGGGGAGCCTGTTTCTCCCTCTGCCTGTTGCTTCCCCTACTTGTGCTCTCTCTCTCTCTCTGTGTCAAATAAATAAAATCTTAAAAAACAGACCAAAAAAAAAAAAAAAGGAAATGCTACCTTGACTGCGTAAGAAAAAGCTGTCTCAGGGTGCCTGGGTGGCTCAGTCGATTAAGTGTCTGACTTCGGCTTGAGTGGTGATCTCGGGGTCCTGGGATTGAGCCTTCCCTTCCTGCCCCCACTGGGCTCCATACTTGGGAGGGAATGTGCTTCTCCCTCTCCCTCTGCCCTTCCCCCTGCTCGTGCTCTCCCTCTCTCAAAAAAATCAATAAAATCTAAAAAAATAAAATAAAATAAGCCTTCTCAGCACCAGGCAAGTCTGCAGGTCCGTGAATGATTTAGAAATAAAAGTAACCACATGTGTATCATAGATGCTACACGTGAAGTGTGTGGTCATTCACCACTGTTACAGGATGAACTACGCCCCACCCCCCCCCACAAACTTTGTATGTTGAAGCTCTAGCCTCAAAATGTGACTGAATTGGGAGACAGCACCTTTAAGGAAATGATTAAACTGAACCGAGGCCATCAGCATGGGCCTGAATCCAATCTGACTGGTGTCTTCATAAGAAGAGATGAGAACACACTAGGGGCATTACGCCCAGAAGAACAACCGTGTGAAGAGGTAGCAAGAAGGCGGCCGTCTGTAAACCAAGGCAGGGGGACGGTGCGGGGGGGCTCAATAAAAACAACCGTGCAGACATCTTGGTCTTGGGCTTTGGCTCCAGAACTGTGAGAAAAGAAATCTCTATTGTTTAAGCCACCCAGCCTGTGGTATTTTGTTATGGCAGCCTGAGCAGACTAATACATTGATCCAAACAGTGGACACATTGGGTAAAATGAAGTTGCACTGCAGGAAATTTTTACACACAAAGCTTCCATGTTTGGGTGACTGTAAGGAAAGATATATATATATATGTTTTTTTTTAGTTTTTAAGATTTTATTTCTTTGAGAGAACAAGTGAGTGAGCATGAGCAGGGGAGGGGTAGAGGAAAAGGGAGAAGCAAACTCCCCACTGAGCATGGAGCCCAACCAGGGGCTTGATCCCAGGACTCTGAGATCTTGACCTGAGACAAAGGCAGGTGCTTAACCCACTGAGCTACCTAGGCGCCCCAAAGGAAAGAGATTTTTAAACCACTAGTGATCCAAATTAAACATTTTTCCAGAAAAATACACTATATAACACCTTTCTATAAAATCAAAACAATGTTTAATTCCAATGGATGACTTATCTTTTAAAACAAGATTGAGGGTGGGTGGGTGGGTGTGTGTGAGTGTGTTTAAAATACAATTGGTCAAAACCATAAGACTTTTAGAGTATCAAAAAAAAAAAAAAAAAAAAATTTTTAGAGTATTATATAGGAGAATACCACCATGTCATTTTAGTAGAGAGAGAAATCTTAAATAAGACCCAAGATGCTGGACTCATAAAAGAACAATAAATTTGATTCCATTAAACTTAAGAAGTTCTGTTCATCATAAAACATCATTAAGAGAGAGAAATGTCAAGCCACATAGTAGAAAATATACTTCAAACACATAAAACTAACAAAGAATTCATACCCAGGATAAACACATCAATAAGAAAATGGACTACGTGATTTTTTTTTAATGAGTCAAATGTTAGATCATACAACACAAAAGAAGAAATCCAAATAGCCAACAATAAATAAATAATAGTGTGAAGAAAGAAAGGGTGCCCAATTTCATTAGAATCAGAGAAATGCAAATCAAAACCACAACAAGCTACCGTGACACATCTTTGGCAAAGATGAACAATTCAAACCATATCAAAAATAAGCAATATGAGGCAACAGCAGTAAATACCACACACTGAGGGTGGGAGTGAAAATCGGGAGAACCACTTTGTCAAGCAGTTTTTGGCATGATTCACCGAAAATGAAGATACAAATACCCAATAATCCAGCATTCCTCTTTCTGGAGAAACTCAGGCACACACACACCAAAATATGAGAGAAACTCATGCGGACACGCACCGAATGCAGGTACAAGAACATATATAGTTACTGTGCTATAATAAGAAATAGAGATTTGGGTCTTCATCCTTGGCTCCTGGCCAGAGCTCCTAAAAATCTTTGTAGTTTCTTGAGTGATAAAGGAAGTAGGAGCACTGTTTGTTCTACTATTTTTGTCTTTGACCCCAGTTCCTGACACAGAGCTCCTAAATCCCTGGGAAATTCCTGGGTGACAAGAACAGCTTTTTTATTCTAATGAGAGGACTCTTGATGGGCCCCTAGATAGCTCCTGGGTGAGGGCTTCTGATGTTGTGATTCACTGTAAGAAATATATTTGGTTTTATTCCCATTTCTAGCACAGAGCTCCTAAAGCCCTTGCAATTTCCTAAGTGCGGAGGGCAGCTGACGGGTCTTTTTACGTTAATAAGGTGACACAGGAATGGCACCTAAGGATGGGGAAATTGGGCAGCCACTGAGGGCAGATATTGACAACAGCAGCCATGTAGTTCAGTCTTATTTTGCAGCTGATGAAATGCTATCAGAGAAGTAAAACTACTTAGTTGTTTAAAGCAAAGCCCTAGGGAGGGCACATCAGAAAAACTGATCGTGAGACCAGACTCTACACTTATTAGGTGCATTCACTACATCTCTGAGCCTTGCTTTTCTCAACTATAAAATGGACATGAGTATACAGCTGTGAAGATTAAGATAATACATGTGAAATAGCCTGATAGAATAAGCCTGGCTTACTTTTTGTTTGCCACGATCCTCTTTAGAGATTAGCCAAGAATTATTCTGTATCTGTACAAACTGCAGGTCCTTTAGAAATATGCACAGAGAACAATGGATTAATATGTGATTATAGAGCAAGTGTCTGGTTTTGATCCCCCAAAAAGCCCATGTTTTATTTTTTTAAGATTTATTTACTTATTTGAGGGGCAGAGGAGCAGAGGCAGGAGAGAGAAAATCCTCCAGCAGAGTGTGGAGCCCGATGCATAGCTTGATCCCAGGACCCTAAGATCGTGACCTGAGCCAAAATCAAGAGTCAGCGGTTTAACTGACTGAGCCATCCAAGCACCCCAAAAATGCATTTTTAAAAGAATAAGTTCAAAAAGCCAAGAAAGTGTGACAGATCTATGAAAGGAAAATGTTGGGAGTGACCCCTGTGTTGTGGGAAATGATGGCTGCAGAGTCCAGAGTACTTGACTCATTTAAACCTAAAATAAACACACAAAATACTGCAAGCCCCTGGGCTACTCTCAAGTTAAAAATCTCCAGAGTTACAGGGAGAACAGCTAGTCAAAAAGAAAAAAAGACACACATACAATGTTCAAAGTGCTACGATTATAAGGAAGAACTTCTAAAATTATATGAGAACAGTATGTAAAATTTATACCGCCAATCTTAAAAATCCATGCAAAATGAATGACTTCATCGGAAAATATAATTTACTGAAATTGACTCAAGAAGAGGTAGAAAACTCGAGTAGACCAATAACCATTGAAGAAATTGGAAATGCTGTCGAAAAACTACTCAAAACGAGGTACCAGTGAAAGCAATTTGGAAAGAGCTATTAAAATTAAAAACACACATACCTTTCAACTCAGAAATCCCACTCCTGGGAGTCTATCAAATAGAAATGAAAGCACCAGAACCTACGAAATGTGTGAGGGTTGTTAATGCAGAATCATTTGTAGAAGCAAAAAAGCCGGGAACAAAGTGAATACTCTACCGTGGAAAATTATGCCGTCTTTAAAAAAAAAAAAAAAAAGAGCTAGATTTTTATCAGCTGATCTGGAGCAATCTGCACAATGTACTGACAGTGAAAAAGGCAAGAAGCAGAGAAGCACATATATATGTTTTCCAATACTTGCAGAATAATCAAAATAATTCCCTCTGTGTGTCTGTGGGTGCATGCATGCACACACACATGCATTTGTATAATTTTATTAGCATAGAAAAGGCTGCAGCAACCTATGTAGCAGTCTGTAAGCAATGGTTATAGAGCGAGTGTTGGGGAAATGAGCTGGGAAGGTTTAAAAAAAAAAAGGATTTTAGCAAAACAGGAGAAACAGAAGATTTCATGTAAGTTAAGGATTCCATGACAAAACATTTTCATGCTATAACTCCTTTTACGTATAATTATATATGTATTTGTTTGAACATGCATGTGTACACTTGTGTTTTGTGTACATTCATGAGCACCAGAAGTTAAAGTAAACTAAATAAATAAAAGGAAGACACACCTCCATGCTTTTCACATAGACTTCTGCCAAACCTTTAAGATACAATAAAGCCCTAAAACTAAAAACGCACAAAGTCACTCAGCTAGTTCTGTGAATCCTGAAAACAAAGCTATACAAACACAAGACACATGCTGATGAAAAACTAGGGCCCAGTCCCACTAACAGACAGAAGCAAACTCTGAGCCAATCCTATCCAGAGTGTACCAAAGAGTAATACATCTTGACCAAGTAGGGCTCACACAAACAACGTGAAGACACTACGGGAGACTGAGAGTCATTATTTCCACCCTTCCAACAAGAAAAAGTTGAACAGATGGAAAATCAGTGACTTTTCTTGGATCCATGAAGGAACTGGAAGGCAAACCTCCACCCTGTAATCTGCAGAAACAGGTGAATACACAGAGTTGCAATCAAGATCCGCTTACCTGGAGCTACAGACGTGGGGACACCTAAATGGTCATTTTGACAGGTTGCTGGAGGCCAGATGTGGACTTGTGTGACATCAAGATACTCCTGGGGACCCCAGTCTTAGGGTATCCCTGATTCTCTGACACCGACTGGGTGTCCGATGATTCAATTCTGACACTACCCAGGGTCGGTGCAGACCCCGTAGGTTAAGGGGCTTTTAGTTCAGCAAGACTGCTCTGCTCCACTTCAAATGCCAGCCACAAATGGGGTGCCTGGGCTATTTCTGCCTAGCTAACTACATATCTGGGGGTTCCCAAGTACCCCCCTTAGATTCTATAATTTACCAGAATACCCACAGAACTCAAAAAAATATTTTATTTACATTTACCAGTTCATTATAAGCGATACAACTCAGGAACGGCCAAATGAAAGAAAGGCATGGGGCAAGACACAACAGTGGAGGTCAGTGCATCAGTGTGTTCATGAACCCAAAAGCTCTCTGAACCGCACTGTAGTTAAGGGGTGTTTGTGGAGGCTTCATTACCCAAGCATAATTGGCCACTGGTGACTGAACTCAATCTCCAGCCCTCCATCTCTCCCTGGAGATTGGGGTGTGAGGGTAGATGGATCGGTCTAATCAGAACTTTGTCCTTCTGTAACCAGTCCCCATCCTAAAGCTATCTTGTGGCCCCCCAGTCAGGAATCATCTCATTAGCATATAAAAGGTAGTAAATTCCAAGGATTTGGGTAGCTCTGTGCCAGGAACTAGGGGCAAAAGAGCAAGGATTTATTTTTTACAATACCACAGGGGCTCCCCCAACACTTTCGAGGGTTTTACCTCCAGAATCCCCATCAGGTTTTCACACTGAAGACCAAAGGAAGATCATCTTGTGGCTTTGGGGAGGGGGGGTGGGGGGAGAAGGGGAGGAAGAGAAGAACAGCAGCCATTGTAGAAGAGCCCAGAGTTTTCTCCATGACAAAGGACCACTCTCCAGAGGATGAAACCCGGGTTGTTTTATCCCACCTGGAGGAAAGGCATTCAATCACTCCAGGAACTTGAAGGCCCTGGAAACTACAGCTACAGCAAACATTAAACACAGACTACCCCATAGCCATGTTAACATAGAACTTCACACTGAAGGTCTATTTATCTCCATTTCTATAACCCAATATCACATCCAACTTTCAACAAAAAATTACAGGGCATGATAAAGGGCAAAGAAGGAAAGGACTGATGAACTTTGGGGTTTCTATTCAAGGAATTCACTACATCACAGATCAAGAACACATTTACGTGATCATTCAAACAGACACCAGAAAAGCATTTCATATATTTACACTCTTATCTATTTGAAAGAGAGAGCGCATGTGCCAGTCAGGGACGGGTGGGGAAGACAGAAGGAGAGGGGGAGAGAGAGAGAGAGAGAGAGAAAGAGAGAGAATCAATCCCAAGCAGACTCTGTGTTGAGACCATGACCTAAGCTGAAACCAAGTCAGATACTCAACCGAGCCACCCATGTGCCCATTTCTGCTCTTATTGTTTAAATGAAAACTGCTTCCTAACTCAAGAAAGTGTGGCTACCAAAAATCTAAAATAAATGCCAACACAAAAAATGTTTTCAGCAATGTCAGGAAAAGACAAAATTCCTGATACCATAAAACATTATTCTAGAGTTTGAAAAAATACAACAAGGCATGTAAAGGAGAAAAGAAAAGATGAAACAGTCATTATTAGTGGAAGATATGATTTACTACCTGGAAAAATGAATAAAATCAACTGAAAGATTAGTCTAACTAAGAGCAAAATCCAGTTAGGTGGCCAGATACTTTATAAATACACAAAAGTTTTTTCCTCAGCTGCACATAAAGAACAGTAAATCAAAAGGATTAGTGAGAAGATATATCCTCTTCAAACAAATGAGATACATAAGAAAAAAATAGCCAAGACAAATATAAAGAAAATTGTATACATATTTGGAAGTATCTTAAATTCTATGGAAGAATCTGAAAGATCTGAGTAACTCAATAAGGCAAATATTTAAAATGTCTCCCTAAAAGTATCTACAAGTTCAATGCTCTATCAATTAAATTCTCAACAATTTTTTTTATAAAAAGTGACAAACCATCTTTAAGAAAATACATTTTCTAAAGATTTTATTTACTTGAGAGAGAGAGAATGAGGGACAGAGGGAAAGGGAGAAGCAGACTTCCCCCTGAGCAGGGAGCCCGATGTGGGGCTCAATCTCAAGACCCTGGGATCATGACCTGAGCTGAAGGCAGCAGCTTAACCTACTAAGCCACCCAGGCACCCCTAAAGAAAATACTTTTCTTAAATCATAAAAATTCTGTAAAAAAGAAAAGTAATGAGCAACACATGCTCTGCTATCAAAAAAATAGGAAGCTAAAAAAAAAACAATTAGAAAACTAAAATAATTTAACAAGTGTGTTGCAGTTGTAAGAACAGATAAGTAGATTAGCAACACAGAGTTGAGTTCAGAAATAGAATCGTGACTTAAAGAAAACTTTGTATACATACCATGGAGGTAGCATTGGACAGCAGAGAAGGCTGGTACACCAATGTTGAAAGCTAGAGTTGGCATAACTGACTATATATTTGGAAAATTTAAGTGATATTCATCTTTCACACTGCACACACAAAATTAAACTGGAGATGAATTAAGGACCTGAACATTAAAATTAGATTAAAGGACAATATAGGATAATACTTTTATAATCTTGGGAGGGGATAAAATATTAAGCAACAAACAGGAGAAAGAATCACTAAAAGAGAATACTGACTTCACGTTGTGATTAATTTAAAACATCGGTTTGACAAAAGGCTCTATAAAGAAAATTATAGGGTCACGACAAGTAACATTCTATAGGATATTATTTGCATCCCATGTGATAAAAATAGGATTGAAATCCAGAGTATTTCAAGAACTCCTACAACAGATATTTGAAAGAAATTTAAAAAAAAATAAAAGAAGAAATGATTATCCCTATTTTTTAAATGGGGGTAAATATACATAGGAAATTCAGGGGGAAAAAAGTATAGGGGCACCTGAGTGCCTCAGTCAGTTAAGTGTCTGCCTTCAGCTCAGGTCATAATCCTGGGTCTTGGGATCAAACCCTTCTCAGCGAGGAGCCTGCCTCTCCCTCTGCCCCTCCACAGAGCTTCCCCTTCCCCTGCTTGTGCTCACTCACTCTTTCTTTAATAAAAAAATAATCTTCCAAAAATAATTTTTAAAAGAAAAAATATAAATTTTTAAAATTTTTAAATATAAATTTTATAAATTTTAAGAAGAAAAAATATAAATTTGAAGAAATGTTCAAGATTACTAGAAACCAGGGAAATGGATTTGAATCTCAAACAGTTGGAGCTGAGTCATTTTCCCAATACCCAACAGAGACTAGCAATTCACTCCTGGACCCAAGCTCCAGACCTGGCTAGATTAGGTTCCCAATCCTTCTGCTACATTTTTACTCAGTGTTACCTGTAATCCCACAAACTACCTCATGTCCTTCTACCACACTTGCCCTTATGTTTTTTCCTAGGTTCCTTTTCTGTTACTAACACCCTTAGATGATAGAAATGTTGAGGAATTTTTAGCAATTCAGAGTCTCATTTTCTAGAAGAATTGGTTTCCTAGGGCTACCATAAATAACAAAGTACCCTGAACTAGATGGCCTGAAACAACAGAAATTATCACCACACAGTTCTGGAAGCTAGAAGTCTAAATCAAGATGTCGGCAGAGCCATGCTCCCTGCAGAGCCTGGAGAGAAGGAACACTTCTTTGCCTCTTCCTAGTTTCTGGTGGCCCCAGGAGTTCACTGGCTTATGGCAGCATCGTGATACTGTGACAGTCTCTCTCTTCAGATGACTGTGTTTTCTCTGTGTCTTCACAGGACATTCTCCTGTGTCTCTCTACCCTTTTTTTTTTTAAAGATTTATTTATTTATTTGAGAAAGAGAGTGCAAACGAGTGTGAGGGGGTTGGGACAGAGGGAGAGAGTCTTAAGCAGACTCTGCGCTGAGTGTGGCGTCAACGCAGGGCTTGATCTCACGACCCTAAGATCACAGCCTGAGCCAAAACCAAAAGTCAGGGGCTTAACCGACTGCACCACCCAGGTGTCCCACCTCTACTCTTCTTATAAGGACAACAGTCATGTGGGATTAAGGACCTACCCTACTCTACCATGACTTCGTGTTAATTAATTATATCTGCAATGATCTTATATGCAAATAAGGTCACATTCGGAGGTACTGGAGGTTAGGACTTCAACAAGTATTGGGGGAGGGGGGGTTCAACCTGTAACTCAACAATAAAAAGAGTGAACTATCAAAACACAGACTTGGATGTGTCTCAAAGACATCATGCTGAGTGAAAGAAACAAGTCTCTAAAGGTCACATATAGTATTATTCCATTTATAGAACAGTTTCCAAAAGCCTGTACTGCATGATGGAGAACAGATCAGTAGTTGCCAAGAGGTAGGAGTGGGGGACAGGGTAGGACTATAAAGAGGCAGATAAGGGAGTTTTCGGGGGTAGGAGAATGCTTCTGAATCCTGATTGTGGCAGTGGTCACATGAATCTTCACGTGTGAAAATTCAATGAAATGTACATTTTTTTAAAAAAGTGATTGTTGGGCGCCTGGGTGGCTCAGTGGGTTAAAGCCGCTGCCTTCGGCTCAGGTCATGATCCCAGGGTCCTGGGATCGAGGCCCACATCGGGCTCTCTGCTCGGCAGGGAGCCTGCTTCCTCCTCTCTCCTCTCTCTCTGCCTGCCTCTCTGCCTACTTGTAATCTCTCTCTCTGTGTCAAATGAATAAATAAAATCTT
>LNAC01000123.1:3479820-3550266 GCA_002007465.1 Ailurus styani
TGAATAAATAAAATCTTAAAAAAAAAGTGATTGTTACTGTATGGTCATTTAAGAAATAAAATTAAAAGAAGCTGCCAACTGTTTTTGGATCTTCAGATTGTACTCAAAGAGCAAAAGGCTGATGCTTTGAGAGCCATCCAAATATTTACTAAAATCATACCCTGTGTTGTTTCTGCCTCATAAAATCAGCCCTAAGCAGAACTAAATGATTCTGACATATTCCCAGTTTCACATGTATAGCCCTTGATTTGATGGTTTCTCCTCTATTGAGAACTGTAATGCAATATTGTTTACTCATCATATACTTCAGAAACTGATGACTGTAGAGTCAATCCTACAAAGCCATAGAATTTCTTTTTTGAAAGGGGGAGAGGGGTAATAGTGAAACTAAGCTATTCAAAGGCAATTAATACAGTTCAGAGTGGAATTGGTGGCTATAGACGAAGATGTAATGGTCTAATCCTTCCATTCCTATCAGAATTACTGTCTTTGGTACTGCCAAATGACCATGGTATCGTGCTCCTTGCACTGCAGAATTTCTAGCATGTTAACAGGTATTGCGTATTTCTTCCTGGTTCAGTCCCTGATGATATGTACAGCTTTCTTTTTATTTATTTTTATTTTTATTTACGTATTTGACAGAAAGAGAGAGCACGAGCTGCAGAGAGAGAGGGAGAAGCAAGCTCCCCGCTGAGCAGGGAGCCCAACACGGGGCTCAATCCCAGGACCCCAGGATCAAGACCAGAGTCAAAGGCAGATGCTTAACCAACTAAGCCACCCAGGTTCCCTGTGTAGAGATTTTTGTCCAAAGCAATATATAACCCTTATGGATGGTATGTAGGCCCATTATTGGTCCTCACATTGCAGAATCTTTACAATTTTAGTCCATCATTCATCAAAATTCAAAGAGCCCCAACAATGCACCATTAGTTTAGAAGTTTAATAATCATACACACCTTAAAGAGCTGAGGTTTATTTCTTGTTCCATTATGGGGTGGCTGGCTGGGGGCTCTAACCTACATCTCCTCTCTCCACGATCCTATCAGCCGATGTGGCCAAGAAAAATGAAGGAAGTCTGAAAATTTCAAGTAGGATCATGTGGGTTATGCCATGAAGAGACTGGCTGCAAAGCCTAATGGCTAAGAACAGCATCTAGACTTACACTGTCGGAATTTCCATCTCTGCTCCATTGCTTACTATCTCTAGGACTCTGGAAAAATAACTGAACCTCTGTGTCTTCATTTCCTCATTGGTATAATGGGTTAATAATATATTACGACTTCAGAGAGTGAATCAATGCTCAAAAAATTAATGTATGCCCAATGTAAACCTTTGATATTCTCTTAAAAGTAATAGAGATGAGACCACTTCAGGGTTCTAAATAGGAATGTGATAACATCTGCGCTAATTGTTTTAAAAATAAAATTCACTCTAGCTGTGCTATGGAAAATAGATGGGAAGGAGAAGATACAGTGGGAATCAGGGAGAGATTGAACTGCCTGTCCTTTATGATGTGCATGTATATATTGAGGTGTTAAGGGATTAGGGACATTTAGCATGAATTTCAAGTTTCCAACTAAGAGACTTCATTCACCAAGATAGCTACACCAAGATGTTGACCTGATACTTTGTGGATTATCCAAAAAGGATGCCCAGCAGACAGGCACCACGGTTAGGGGAAATGTCTAAGTTGTGGGTATCAGTACGAGACAGTCAACATGGGGAGAGCGCGGAGCAGAGAGGCACACCAGAGAGAGTGAATAGAATAAACAAAGGGCAAAGTTTCAGGAGTACTTAAGGACACACAAGAAAAAGATGCAGAAAAGACATGGATAAAGAGGATCCAAAGAGAAACAAGCAAAGCAAAGGGAAAGTAAGAATCTATTTGTCAAGAGAGGCCTTGCTACGTTCTCATTTGGAGGCATCTAACTTGAGCAATTGATTCAAATCCCAGCCCCGCCAGCTACTCACTCGACCCTGAAGGAACCCCTTAACTTCTCTGAATGTCACCTGCCTCATCTATGAAGTTAGAGAATATAGAACCCACCTGAAACTATTGTCACTGATGATTAAGGTGTGAGTGCATAAAATGAACAGGCCAGGACACATAGCACGTGGTCCTTGACTATCCGCCATTGTTATTATATCATGGCCAGACCCATCAGCAACTTTTCTAAAGTGTTAGAGGTATTTCTCATTAAGAGATCATCTGTCACTATCAATATCTAACTGAATGGTGCCTTTTGCAGAAGTGTCAACATGTGATAAATTCTTAATTGTTCACTGGGTTTAGGTGAGTATTGCAAACACGCCCATTCCCGATCTGCTTGTCCACATCTCAGTTCTCCCACTTGACCCCATGCCTCTCTGTTGAAGCAATAGAGATGTATGTCCAACTTCTACCAGCTATGCTCCTATAGGTTTTTTTCAGAGAAACCTCTATTTCCACTACCTCTGGCTGCTGGAATCTGTGTCACAGGCACAGGGAAGGCTCAAGAGCAACCACAAAAGAGACCCGTGAGGACAGTCATACTGGAATAAAGAAGGTCACATAATGGCAGGAGGGAACACGACATGGGGACGATGGCAAAGGGCAAATGGGGGGGCTCTTTACTCAAACAACCCACTCTGTAACACCACACAAGCATGAATGCTCATAGAAGTGGAAAAAATGGTGAAACTGAATGTGACCACCATTTGCAACCTGCTCTCCCCTGTGGAGTCAAGGCCAGTGAGCAAATAATAAACATACGATAAAACAAACTGGGCATGGTGCCCAACCTGCCAGGCATCTTTATGAAAAAGTAAGCCCATAATATAAACCCCCAGGAGAATCGAGTTGTGGGGGAGGGACAGAAAAATGTGACTGTACTGCATTATTTATGAGTGCTACAATTCTTGGCCCGATCTTCATTCCCTCAGCCAAGTTTTCCATGAGTTATTTCTCTAAGTTAAGCTCGCCTCTTCAGGAGGCCAAGGATGGTCAGCTGTTCAACTCTAGGAGTGAGATGGAAAATTATTAAATCAAGACTTTAAACAGGGACGAAAGGTACTGTGTCTCCTTTTGCAAGAAAAGAATGTTTCCACATGAAAATATCTACTTCTTTCTCATCCTCATCTGCTACCACCCTCTGCTCCCTCCTTCATGCAAAATCATTTCCAGTCACCATGACCTAGTAAAATCTCCAACAGGCCGGTGTTCTCCTGTCTCTGTGCCTCTATATGAAACAGTCTTCTCATCCTGCACTTTGAAGTCCTTCTGCACGTAGCAGGCATAACTTCTGGATACACAGGAGACCCCAAGGTCTCTGCAGGGAGGTGCAGAACCAACAATAGCATTGTAATTGTTTGTAGGGAAAGGGATGTTGGGAGAAGGATGATTAAAGAAGCAAAGAAATATGAATTTTGTTTTCTTTTTCCTGAATCCTGGAGAAAGTTAGTTGAGTAGCTATTTACAATACAATGTGCTAAGAGCTAGAATGTAAATGTAATAAAGTGACTTATAAAAAGAGATGAGAGGGCGCCTGGGTGGCTCAGTGGGTTAAAGCCTCTGCCTTCGGCTCAGGTCATGATCTCAGGGTCTTGGGATCGAGGCCCGCATCAGGCTCCCTGCTCAGCGGGGAGCCTGCTTCTCCCTGTCTCTCTGCCTGCCTCTCTGCCTACTTGTGATCTCTCTCTGTGTCAAATAAACAAAATCTTTAAAAAAAAAAAAAAAAAAAAGAGAGAGAGATGAGAAATCCACTAATTTTCAGGGGGAGAAACTTCTAGAAAGGTTTCATAAAAGAGGTAGTATTTGAACTTCATCTCAAAGGCTGAGTAGAAATTGTCAAGGCAGTTGAGATATGGGGATTTTTAGCCCACTAAGAACTTTCAGATTTCTGGTGCCACAAGTAACAGTTTAAAAAAAAATTATTCATATGCTCATTACAAGACATACTCCTGGAACAAAGTAACTCAAAAAGATTGAAAATAAGATAAAAAGGCAAAATGTCAGTCAACTGTGGAACAAAAAGAAAATGGAATTAGTAATTTAAATGTCAGGAAAAAAAACAGAATTAAAGGTGACAGCATAAGGGACAGAGAAGAATATATTATTAATAAAAGATGATCAATTAAGAAACCATAAAAGTCACAAAATGTTATGCACCAAACATCGGAACTTCAAAATAAATATACCAAAATCATTCAGAATTCCAAGGGGATAGTAATGCATTTCCTGCTCAGATACTAACAGATCAAAAGAAAAATACACAAGGAATTTCTATGATCACAATTAACCAGTCTGAGGGAAAAGGGATATGTTCTCATATATACTTCTATGTACAGACATATTCAAGTCTGCATGTATATGTACATTGTGTACCGAGGACATGCACCCTTTAAAAATCCCTTTACCAAAAAAAAAAAAATCAATGCTTTAAATAGGCTATGTAAAAACATCTGCAGTTCAAAAAAAGACAATTCTAAAAAGTGCATGGAGGAATTAATGTGGAAAATTCAGAAATTATTAACAAATAGATGGCTAAAAAAGCAAAAGTAACAACATCACAAAACTACCCATCTTTAGATTTAAAACTGTTTTATAAGTAACTCTTGGGTTAAATAGAAACTCAAAGCTGAAATTATGGCCTGTTTAGAAATGAACTAGAACGCTACATATCTAAATTATAGAACATAGTTGTAGTCTCCTGAAGAAAATTTATAACTTTGAATGCTTGCATTAAAAAACAAGGAAGACTGAGAATAAATGAGCTAACCATCCAGCTCAGAGAGCTGGAAAAGAACTACCAAAACAACCATTAAAAAAAAAGAAGAAGAAGAAAAACCGGAAGAAAATAAAAAGGAGTGAATAAAGATAAAAGCAGGAATAAATGAAATAGAAAACAAAAGAAAAATACGAGACTGCAGCAATAAAACCAAAAGCTACCTCTGTAAAAAGAGCAATAAAATAAACTTCCAGCAAGACTGATCAAGGAACAGAGCACAAATAACCATTTGAAGAATGATAGTGTATAACCACAAATGAAAGGGCGCTTTATACTACATATAAATTTCTATCAATAAATCTGAAAACCTAGATTAAACAGGCTATTACTAAGGATTTTTAACTCACCAAAGTAAATTCAAAAAGGGTTTTGAAAAAGCAAAGAGAAATTTTTTTAAGTTAGCCAAGTATCACACCCTCCCCAGTCTGAAGACCCAAACACATTTTATGGGTGAGTTCAACCAACATTCTTACAACAAATAGCCTGTACTTTTTTGTGACTACTTTCGAACACTGGAAATGATAGAAAACTTTTCCAATTCATTCTCAAAGACAAACATTAAAGTGATACAGAAGCCTGACTGTATTTCACCAGAAACAAAAACCCTCAAGAAAACAAACTAATTTAATGCATAAATATGAATGCCAAAAATTAAAACACAGGGGGCGCCTGGGTGGCTCAGTGGGTTAAAGCCTCTGCCTTCGGCTCAGGTCATGATCTCAGGGTCCTGGGATCGAGCCCCGCGTCGGGCTCTCTGCTCAGGGAGGAGCCTGCTTCCTCCTCTCTCTCTGCCTGACTCTCTGCCTACTTGTGATCTCTCTCTGTCAAATAAATAAAATCTTTAAAAAAAATTACAACACAGAACAACGATCTTAATTTACCAATGTCTATACCAATAAAATAACAGGACCAAGTAGAGTTTTCCCAGGAATGTTATGATGGTTCATCATTAGGATTTCCGAAATTAACCACTTTCCTGAAATGAAGGCAAAACCCTACCTGACCACCTCGCTACACACTAGTAAATTCCCAAGAAAAATCCACAGCTAGCTAGAAAGAGATCTGGTGTTATCTGATAAGAAGTATCTAGAAGAAATCTATCACCAATATCACACTTTGGAAGGAAACATTTATAGGCATTCCAATTAAACAATTAAATTTTAAAAGTTTACTATCATTGGTATTATTCTAAATTGTTCGGGATACTGTAGACATCGCATGGAGTAAAACAACAACAACAACAACAAAACCAGAATTGAAATGATCGAGAAAACCACAAATTGTCATTACTTGCATGTTTTAAGATTTATTTATTTGGTGGGGGGCAGGCAGACCAAGAGAATCTTTGAAACAGACTCCCCACTGAGCTCAGAGCCCGGCAACATGGGGCTCAATCTCACAACCCATGAAATAACCTGAGCTGAAACCAAGTGTCAGATGCTTAACCGACTGAGCCACCACTGCACCCTATTAAATGCATATATTTTATATTTTATTTACATGAGAGAAAGAGTGAGTGAGAGAGAGGGAGAGCATGAGCAAAAGGAGGGACAGAGAGAGAGGGAGAAGACAACTCCCCGCTCTCACTGAGCAGGGAGCCCGATGTGGGGCTTAATCCCAGGACCCTGGGATCATGACCTGAGCCAAAGGCAGATGCTTAACCAACTTAGCCACCCAGGAGCCCCACATGCATGTTTTAATTCCTGACTTAAAAACAAAAAACTCTGCTGAAATCAACTTAACTTTAAAAATTAATGTTATGAAGGGAACCAATTGCAAACAAAAATCAATAGCTCTCCTCGATGCCAAAAAGAATTTACAATGGGGGAAAAACAATTCTAATTATAACAATACCAGTTAGTTTGAAATACCTGGTTATAGGCATAACAAAAAATATACAAGATGTAAGGAAAATTACAGTTTCACTGAAGTTCATTAAAAAATACTTAAAAGGTTAAGTATTAATCTTTCATTTTATTTCTTTTATCTTAAGTTATCTTATTGGTTAATCTATCATTTCAGTGTAAGCCCATGACAAACTACAATGTGATGTTTACATGAAACTTAAAAAGCTGTAAAATTTATCTGGAGAAGCAAACATGAGAGAAATCTGACCAAAACATCTAGAGTTAGGAGCAGGAAGGAACAGTCAAAAGTATTTTTTCACCCTGGATTTTGGCATTAACATATACAAGAAGCTATCATAATTAAAAGAACACGGTTCTAGCAGAAAGGTAAACGAATGGAACAGAACAGACAATACTGGAACAGTTGGAAACTTTGATTATAATACTGAGAAAATTCACTGTTCAGAGACTGACATCAGCAAGATGGTGGAGTAGGTCGTCTCCCAACACAAACAAAGATTTCACAGTTTTGCATAAACAAATTTAGCTCTGAGAGAGTTCTGGAGCACAATGAAGAAACTGAAGCAACCCAGTGCAGCACAAAAACCAAGGATGGCTGCACAGAGAAGTGTAGAAAACACTGTATTTGCATCACTTCGCCCCCAGGATAGCACAGCTCAGTGCCAAGAGGGATTCCAGGGGCCCCAAATTTCCCCCATGGGGGAAAAGGAGAGCATGAAGACTGCAGCAGTCATTGCCCACAGAGAATCTCAGCAGCCCTCCCCACCACTACAGACAACAGCAGCCTTTACTACTGAGGATCCCTGCAGTCTTGGCCAACACCAACGCTGACCCCACCTAGTAGAGCTACCTGGATTCTGAACCACTGCCCCCACTCCTGAAGCCAGAGCCACAGCTAAATTAGATGTGTGCCGCGAGAACCAGCACCACCACACATCCCACCCGGTCAATGCCCATGCACCCAGCTATACATGAAGATATTTCTCCTCAGAAGCCAGTCTATTTAAGTCTGGAAGAAGTGACTCCTAATCTCCTCATTCGAATTCACAGACACCAAGGGTAGGCTACAAGATACATGAAAAATCAAAGAACATGACACCAACCAAAGAACACAGTAAATTTCCAATAATTGACCTGGAAGAAATGGAGATCTTTGAACTGCCTGATAAAGAATTCACAGCAACTGTTGTGAATATAGTCAGCAAGCTACATGAGAACACAGGCTACTCGATGAACTCAGGAAAGCAATGACAGACATTCAACAAGAAGACAAATCACAAAAAGGAATCAAGCAGACAACCTGGAGCTGAAGACTACAATAAATTTAAATTACAAATGCAACACACAGGGGCGCCTGAGTGGCTTAGTCAGTTAAACGTCTGCCTACAGCTCAGGTCATGATCCTGGAATCCTGGGATTGAGCCTGGCATTGGGCTCCCTGTTCAGCGGAGAGTCTGCTTCTCCCTCTCCCTCTCCCCCTGCTCGTGCTCTCTTTCTCTCTCTCGCTCATTCTCTCTCACAAACAGATAATTAAAATCTTTTAAAATTTATTTTTAATTTTTAAAAAATGCAATAGTTTCAACAGCAGACATGACAATGAAGAACAAAAATTATCAAACTCAAAGTCAAAGACACAACAAAAAAAGAAAACTAAAAGTCCAATATCCCTGAAAAACACAGGCACAGAAATACTCAACAAAATATTAGGAAACCAAATTCAACAGCGTGTTAAAAAGAACCATACACCATGATTAAGTGGGATTTATGCTCAGCTGCAAGACTGGTTCAACCTATACAAATAAAAAAAAAGTGACATCACATTAATAAAATGAAAAAAATTGTATGATCATCTCAATACATGCAAAAAACTTGCATTTGAATTTGACAAAATTCAACACCCTTTCATGATAAAAACTCTCAACAAAGTAGGGATAGAAGGAACATAAGAGAAGGCAGCCAAATATGACAAGCCCACAGATAACAACACAGTCGATGGAAGCTTGAGAGTTTTCCCTTTAAGATCAGGAAGGAGACAAAAAAAAAAAAAACGGGAAGGGAAAAAAAAAAAAAAAAAAACAAGGAAGAGAAAAAAAAAAAAAAAAAAAAAAAAAAAAAAAAAAAAAAAAACCAGGAAGGAGACAAAGGTGTCCACACTCTCCGCTCCTATTCAACAATGCACTGGTAGTCCTAATCAGAGCAGTTATGTAATAAAAAGAAACAAAAGGTATCCAAATTGGAAAGGAAGAAGTAAAGTTGTCTCTGTTTGCAGATGGTATAATCTTATATATAGAAAATCCTAATGACTCCATCAGAAAACTGTTAGCACTAACACATGAGTTCAGTGAAGTTACAGGATACAAAATCAACTTATAAAAATTAGTTCCATTTTTATACACTAACAGGGAACTATCTGGAAAAAATAAAGAAAACAATCCCACTTATAATAGCATCAAAAACAGTAAAACACTTAGAAACAAATTTAACCAAGAAAATGAAAGGCCTATATATAAACACTGAGAACCACAAGATATTGATAAAAGAAACTGAAAACATACAAATAATGGAAAGATATCAAAAGTTCATGAAATGAAAATTTAATATTGTTAAAATGCCCATACTACCCAAATCCACTAGATTCAATGCAATTCTTGTCAAAATTCCAATGGCATTTTTCACAGAAATAATTTTTTAAAAAACCTAAAATTCATATGGAATCACAAAAGACCCTGAAAAGCCAAAGCAACCTTGAGAAAGAACAGTGCTGGAGTCATCACACTTCCTGATTTCAAGCTATATTGCAAAATAAAAAAGCGGAGTTCATACAGAGAATAGATTGGTGGTTACCAGGAGTTGGGGAGTGGGGAAAATGAGATGTTGGTTCAAGAGTCCAATCTGCCAGTTATAAGAGGAATAAACCTGGGGATCTAATGCACAGCATGGTGACCATTACTGTATTGTACGCTTGGAAGCTGCTAAACAGTAAATCCTAAATGATCTCTCCAGAACAGCAATAAATGTTAATTATGTGAGGTGAAGGATGTTTAAACTAACCTTATTGTGGTAATGCAATATATACATATGTCATATCATCACATTGTAGGTCTTAAACATACAGAATGTTATATGCCAATTATACCTCAATAAAGCTAGAGGAAAAATACATTATAAAGCAATAAATGAAAGGGAAGTTAAAAAAACTATTCACAATATCAACAAAACAAACACTGATAGAGGAAATTAAAGACACAGGTGAAAAGACACCTGGTGTTCATGCCCTCAAATAATATTGTTAAAAATGTCCATACCACCCCAAGTGATCTGAAGATTCGATATAACCATTCACATGGAACTACAGAAGACCCCAAGTGGCCAAAGCAATCTTGAGCAAGAAAAACAAAGCTGGAGGGGTGCCTGGGTGGCTCAGTGGGTTAGCCTCTGCCTTTGGCTCAGGTCATGATCTCAGGGTCCTGGGATCGAGGCCTGCATCGGGCTCCCTGCTCGGTGGGGAACCTGCTTCCCCCTCTCTCTCTCTCTGCCTGCCTCTCTGCCTCCTTGTGATCTCTCTCCCTCTGTGAAATAAATAAATAAAATCTTAAAAAAAAAAAAAATCATTCAGCTCCCAAGAAGACAATGGTCCTACAGGAGGAATGGATGGAAGGTATGCCGTGGAGGAACAAAGAGGCATGCATACTTTTTGTCAAGACCCGGTAAATTGCTTATATGTGTTGCTCATTTTTTTTTTAACCATTTTATTTATTTGAGTGTGTGTGTGTGTGTGTCTGTGTGTGTGTGCGCGCACGAGCTGGGGGGAGGGGCAGAGGAAGAAGCAGGCTCCCCACTAAGCAGGGAGCCCAATGCAGGGCTCGATCCTGGGACTCCAGTTATCATAACCTGAGCTGAAGGCAGATGCTTAACCGACTGAGCCACCCAGGTGTCCCTTTATTGCTCGCTTTGTGCATCTCTTTATCCAATTAATTTCACAAACTCTCCTAACCCCAGAGCTAGCTACTATTATGAACTCCATCTTATAGATGAAGAAACTAAGGCTTTAGAAAGTCAGAATAACTTGTTAAGATCACAGCACTAGTTAATGGTGGGGCCAGCACTTCACAAAATTACTCATTCTCTCAGAAAATCCTGACAGAGCACCTGCATAAAAGGACCCTAACCCCCTTGAGTTCAAAATACTTCTCACTCAATCCAGATCCTGATTTCTAGGATTCTGGTGGTAGAACCATGTTTCACTGACTTCCTAATAATGGAATGAACAAGGCACAAACTCAAGGTTTTCAGGGCTACTTCAATGAACTTACTGGGTATCTAAAATGTGCCCATCCAGGTCCTGGATTCCAGGAATAAGAAGATGAAAAAAGACACAGTTCCTGCCTTCAAAAACATCACAGCCCACGCAGGGAGAGAGGAAAGAGAAAAGCCAAAGTACAGTGTGGTACATACAATAATCAAAGTCTATATGAAGTGTTTTAAAAGCAGATAGGAAAAAGCCCACGCTGATTCAGCATATCAATTATTTAAATTTACTGTAACATAAACTCAGATCTTTTAGTGTGAAATTGTTCGCTTTCTACATCAATGCTGCAAGTATTTCACTGAACCCAAAAGAAGTGGCTCATGGTGCCATATGTAATCCTCAGACTCAAGCCAAAGCTTCAAGACTCCTTGAGATGACCTTTTCTTCAATAAAGAGCCACCTCGCCTGAGCCACTTCCCTGCCCACTGGAAAAGGGCACACTCTGCAGCTGGACCTGCCATATGATGAAGAGTCCAAAATGTCAAGGAGCCATTGACTTCCGTGTTTGTGCCAATACATCGCAAATATGGTTCCTTGTAGTGGTGGGGCTGGGCTCAGCCCCAAGGTGCCAGATGGTCCTGGGTACTCAAGAATAAAGCCATCTGCAGAACAACTCCTTCTACGGCCGTTACAATTTGTACTGATTATAAGCCTCTATCAGAATGTCTTTAGAACTCTTATCTATGGATAATCCTACCCTCTTCATTACAGCTCTGGGGTTAAGACTATACTTTCAGCTGTAAGAATGGGAGAAACATACTGAATGAATATTCCGCGTCCCTCCCACCACCATTGGTCTTGATTTGCATTATACCACCTTCACTGGAAACTCGTGGACAAGGCGGCAATTTACACCCACTGTTGGGAAGGCTTCATCTAATGACACAGCATGCTACATGGGCTTGACCTTGGTTTGGAATTAAGTGTGAAGGAATAAAATACTGAAAGAATTAAATACTGGACTTTGTTTGGCCAACGATGACCCTCTTCTTTCTTAGACTGTTTAACCACAAATGTCCTACGGACAGGGTTTGGTATCACAGGCTCACCCATGTGTAGTATTTACAAGGCTGCCTGCAACAATAAAAACTCATTGTTTATTTGATTCAAGCTGTTAGGATGCGTAATATCTTATAAGAGGATATTCCATGGTGATGAAATTCTTTTCTGAATCAATTTGGGCCCCAGTAGGTTGATACATTATTTCCTCAGTGCTCAGAGCATTAAGGTACTCATAAAATGAGTTAATGACCCATTTAAAAATGCCCTTTATGGGAAAAAAAAATCACTTTTCTATTCTCAGAAGCCGACATCACATTATCCTTATAATTACAATGGGAGAGCATCTAAGAACTACTTACATGGACGCACAGCCTAGGCTCTAGAAACTGCCTGATGACCAACAATTTATCTGAGATTGAGAATAAAGTAAAATGTGAAAGTTACTTCGTATTACCTATCAACACACTCCCCAGTGGAATGGCCAAGATCCGCTGACTTCACAGACCTATACTACATGGGGAAGCTTCTGGATTATAGATTGTTTCTCAAGATGGCTCAAAGGAATCCTAAACCAATCTCAAGTTTCTACTACCATCACCAAACCCCTCTGCCCACTATTTGCAACACAGGGCTTCCCAGGAACATTTTTTAGGACACTGATGTGAAAAGAGGGATTTAAGGAATTCTGGACAGGAACTGTCCATCAGGATCCAATGAGTTATCAGGATGAGACATATCTGCAGGTTATCCAGATACTTTATGTTATTGTAAGAAGAGATCAACCAAAGAGAACATTCTGGATTCCGTCAACCAACACACCATCGGTGGTAAAACTCAACCATAACATTCTGGACTTCACTCATGTCTCGTAAGACACGTATTTCATGATGAACATATTTCCGATTTGGCTTCATCTCTGCCTATACTTTTCACCTTTTAACCAACAGCATTTACCTTTTTCTCCCAAAGAACTGAACCTGCCTTAAAATTTGAGCCCATAAGCCCAATGCCACAAAAAAACTCAAAGCACCGCCTAACTTTCACGATCATTACTTTGCCAAAAAAATTAGACGTTCTTCCAACAGGGACATGACAAGGGCAGAAAATTCTGTCTGGGGCCTCCTATGATTGACATCCTAGAACCTCAGTCCACCAACATGTCACAGACAAAACGGAAGAGTGATAGTTCATTGACCTCTGCAGTTGCTGAAGAGGTCCTTGTATTTTATTAAACACTAGAACATAACACAATATACTCTCATGTCAAAAAAAAAAAAAAAAAAAAAAAAGCACACAAATAACTCCAGGAGGGGTCTCCTGTGTGTCAGAAGATCATTGATTCAATGGTAATTCTGTGCATTGTTTATGTAGGAGTAGGGGGAGAGGGTGGGAAGCGTTTTTATTTTGCTGATAATCCCTCCTAACTACTGAGAAACCACTGTCCTAGCCACAGAAAATTCTGGAAGAATTCTTTAAAAACGAGGGAAGGATCAAGTGGCTAATGCCATATGTTATCTCTGAGTGTGTTTATGGTACCCTTTGTCTATCAAAGAGAAGAAGGTCACTTGCAGAAGGGCAAATGGTCTTCCTTTGTGAAATTTCCTTTGTTTTCTATATGATGTCTTGATGCAACCAGCTTATTTCTTCCCAGATACATAAATAATACATTCCACAGATACATTACCTTTGTTCCAAGAAGTTAATCTTTAAAGATCTGTTTTAAAAGGATCAATACCAAAGAGGATATATACAGTGTATTGGATTTACACGTGTCAGATACTTGAATTTCAAAGGCTTTTTGTGCTTTTTGGTTCCTGTATTGCAGCCACTCTTTAGGTGGCAGTGTGATGGTTACTTGACAACTTCTAAATGAGGAGGTACCTAAACCTGCCAGATCCTCTTAGCCAAAGGCCAAATTTCAGTGCCAAGGCCAATTTGGTTCCATTTTATTTATGTAGAACAGTGACACCTAGTGGCAGGGATGGCAAATCACAAAAGAGAATTCTCCGGGGTACCTCCTACCCCTCAAGGGATCCTTAATTTCTCGTTGAATTAGTGAAACAAAGTGACCCCAAAATGGCTTGAGTATTTTCTTGGTTGAGCGCCGGCCTTATTTTGAAGATATCCAGTGGTTTACAATTAAGGGCCATCTCAGTGGGCTGAACCGATTCCAGCTGCCCTAGAAAGATGCAAACCCAGTACAATGCTCAAGATCAGAGGGGTCTATGAAAAGACCATGGAAGGTCCTGGTGTTCTAAAGAGGGAGCGTGAGCAAACAGTGCACCACTGCTCCTCAACGGCCAACTGAAGGCCACTAGACAACTATCCGAAGATTCTGGGGTAAAGAGCATACCAAGGAAATCATACCAGTCAACAGAGGGGGTTGAAGAACTGCAAGTATGAATCACAATCAGAGATGCATTGGCTCCCACCATCAGACTGTGAGTTACTTGAGAGCAGAAACTATTATCTTTTCCTTTTGTTAAAATCACCTATGTATGTCTGACAAATGGCAGGTACACAGTAACTGTTGAATGAAAGAGAAGAGAGTAATAAAGAGAATGAATCAGTCAGATGAGTACTTCTGAGAAGACAGCACAGGAAGCCTGCAACATACTTCCCCAAGAGCCAAGATAGCTTTTAGCAAACTTGATGCGGTTAACAGTAGAAGTAGTTGACATCCAGTGAAAGCTTATGCTTTGCTCTGCAAACTTATTCCTCTCTCAGAATTCCCATTGAACATCTGGGAAACCAAACACACTTGCCCAGCTAGGGACCTGCTGAGTTGAGATGCTAACCCAAGCAACTGGCTCTAGCATCCCTGTTCTTCACCTTCAAGATACGCTGGCTTCTCTTCAATAAAGGGGGTGAAGTTCCAAAAGAAGTATTTAATTTACAAGACTCCATGAGATTACGAGTAAAATCTATTAATGCATGGAAAATAAGATTTGCTCATATTTCTTCAATGACTGTTCCATCGACAAAGTCCAACCCTATCTACACCATACAATGGGCTGCCCTAGTTGGAATAGTCCCCTGCCTTTCAGAGAGATGGAGGATGGTACTGAGCCCTTGCCTACCCTAAAGAAATGTTTTTATAATTTTGGCAATATTTCACAAAAGATAGGTTCTCCCTTCCTCTGCTCTCCCCCCAAACTTTTTAAGAATAAGATTATTATCATTTCTTAGGAGTCCCTGGAAAATATCTAGAAAGCAGGCCCTTCTTATTCACATATTCCTCATTGAAACACTGTTCCTTCCTGAGGCCATATGGAACCCCAGTTTCTCCCCCCAAGGCCGTGGTCATCCGGAATAGAAGAAAAGTAGGACATGTTCACAAATCCATACATGTCTCATCTTTTCATGAATGAGCTGGATAGCATCCAATGAGTTTTCCAACCCAGTAAAATCCTGCCATGGAAATATCTTAGCTGGCTCCAGTCTCCAAAATGAGGTCAGCTTTTAGACTCAAGGAGGAAATCTGGTACCACCTAAACTCCATGTGAAACCGCCCACAAACTAAAGATTGGAAAATCAACCATCTTTGGCATCAAGTAGACTTGAGAAGATGGGAGGCCCCCAAGGGGGACCATGAGCACATAACCACATAGCAACTCCTGCTTAAATGTTCTTTCTAATCATTATTATACGCAGTGTTACTGATGAAGAATGGTAACTGTCAAATACATGTGGGGGAGTTCCCAGGGGCCCTGTCAGTAGTCTTGAAGTCACCGTAACTATAAATTGTGTGCGCTTCCTTTAATCTGAATTCCTGCTACCTTGGATTTTCTGTTCCTTATACCCTTTATTCAAGAATCATGCAAGGTTATATTCTAGGTCTATTGTAATTTAGCATTTAGAGTCCTTGGTGCCTTGGGGACGAGATACCTCCCTGCATGATCCTGTTTTTCATTTCTACGCTGACAAATATACCATTTCGACTGTCACTTATGTAACCAGTTCAAGCTCCACTGTTATTTTAGCTCCATATTGTCAAACAGGTGGATTTATAAATGCATTACCTGAAGGAAATGTCCCCCCAAATAGCAGAAGTGGAGACTTTATTATTTATAATTATTTGTTAGATCCGTAAAAATGTTCTTGTTGCCAGAAAGCCTCTGGCTAAATACAAATTAAAACACTTTCGAATGTAGTAAAAACAGCAGTGGCATCATTTTAATTACCCACTGGGGGACGCCAGGCAGCAAAGATGTATTTATTTCTTTCTTTCCTTGTTTAACGTGACTGCCTGCTTAGGGACATGAACTTCCTGTCTGCACGCCTGCCACACGGACTGTACCCCCAGCATCGATTTCCCCCTTCCTGAAAACACCCTGATTCGGGTGGGGAGGTGAGGGCGGAGGAGAGGGTGGGAAGCTGTTCTCTTCCACTTAATAGGCTTGATGGGAAAAATATTCAGGATGACTGTCTCCCAACACAGAACAGACTAGCCCTTCCCTCTTCCTGGTCTGGACAGGGCTGTGGCTTTGCTGCCCAACCATCCAGAGAGCCCTTCTGTCCATTTCTATTTCTTCCAAGCTTCCTCTCTATTCCTTGGTCCCCTTGATATTCTCCCACTAAAGTGTCTGCTTCACTGAGCCAGCATCAATTTCTGTTACTTGCAGTCAACATGCCTGTCTTCTATAGAGGGCTAAAACAAAGAAAGAACAGTGTGGCTGTCACCCTTTGACCTAAGAGAAAGTATGTCGAGCCCAAACCCAATCAGTCTTAGGCAAGTCATGGAACCACACTTTTGTTCTAAGATGGCAAAGCATAGTCATTAAAGCAAAGTCTTGACCTTCACACAGATCTGGTTGGGACTTCCGACTCTCTACTGCCTGGACATAAACAGGTTCCTTGAACTCCTTTATACCTCAGTTTCATCTGTCAAATGGGGTTGCTATAATGGCTACAAGAGAACACGTGTGGAAAGCAATTCTCTCCATAGATGCCACACGGCACCATGCTCCATAAATGTGAGCTCGCTTGATTTTTTCATCATCTGTCAACTGAGGAATAATAACACCCACATTCACTCTTGAGTTATTTTTGGGATGAAATGTGTGAGACAATACTTGGGAGATATATAGAGAATCTACAAATATGAAACCAGAAAAAAACAGAGAAGCCACCTTCTGGCTCAGACACAGCACTGAAGTGGCTCACAGAGCAAGGTGTTATTTGTCCAGAGATTCCTCTGCTAAGGGAATGCTTAGCCAAGTGGCTGGGAGTTTTCACGTTCAGACAAAGGTGGAGGAAGGGAAGCTGCCCCGGAGACTAAGAGATATATTTTAGGAAAGCCTCTCTCTTTCCAACTAGTTGATAATCTATTTCAGCCAAGTCAAGAAAACATAAAAGAGTAACATACTGAATGCCAACACACCCATTACTCAAGAAAAAAATCCTTCCTTTCTCCCCTGATTTCCCTACATATGCATTCATCTCTAAACAATATATACCTATATACACATATATAGAATTGGTTTGGCAAATTTCAAGACTAGCCAATAAATGGCCTGTATTCTCACACAACTCAACATTATGTTTGTGAGATACAACCATCATTGTGTGTTGTCTTGTTCAGTGCTGACTACAGTGATTTTAGAGGAATACACCCATAATGATTCAGTGGTGATAGACTTTTTTTCTTTTAAGATTTTATTTTTAAATAATCTCTACGCCCAACATGGGCTCGAACTTATGAACCTGGGATCAAGAGTGCCACACTCTACCTACTGAGCCAGCCAGGTGCCCCTGGTGATGGACATTATTAAGACAACCGTTGGACAGTTCTGACATTCTGTCATCCATTTCCTTTGTGTCTTGATGCCAAAGTTTCTCTAAGCCAGTAGTTCTCAAATCTGAGACTATCACCTGGAAGGCTTCTTGAAACAAAGATCGCTGGACCCCTCCTCCAGAGTTGCTGATTCAGTCTGAGAGGACATTCAAGAATCCGTACTTTTAACCAGTCAGCACATGATGGTGACTTCGATGGCCTGGAGACCACACTTAGAGAACCGTTGCTCTAGGCTCTAAGAGGAGAGGTGGTAGGTCACAGATCATAAACACTTCCAGCTCCTCTACTTATTGCCAACCTGTTTCCTAAAGCAGCTGAACTGACAATGTAGAGGGTCCCAATTCTTCACATTCTCATCCACCCTGCACAGTTTTCTCAAGGTCGCCAATTAGTCTTATAAGCTTTTCGTATCTTATTAGTTTCATCAAACCTAGCACACAGCACACACTGAAAAGTTGGTTGTGACTATGTGAACGCTTGGCCAAGTTCACCCACAGCATCCTTACCCTGGGGACGAAAAAGATTCTGGTCCATGAGGCAAGAACTAAGACAGATTTTCTGAGAGGGATATGCTTGATGACTCCACTTAATTACCCTGATTTTCAAATTCTGCCTTTCTGTCCAATAATCCTGTGTGCATAACCAAAATGGCGCTCGTGTTGGCTGAGTCCCACCTGTCCTTCAGTGTTCCTACTACAAGATCACTCAGATCTTGTCATCGGGGGAGAGGCAGACACCCACACGTGCTGAGTGACCACTCTGTGTCAGGCACTAGATCTCATTTAGCTTTGACAGAAGTCTATGTTGCAGGCATCTCCATCTCTAATTTATGTAGTTAGAGTAACAATAACAGTGAAGTTTTTGAGTGATTACTTTGTGTCAGGCACTGTCCTAAGCTCTTTATCCAAATCAATTCATTTAATCCTCACTTCAATCCATGCTGTAAGTACTATCATTCTTGCCACTTAATGGACGAAGTAATTTCAAAAAGCTATACGATCTGATCCCAGCCATGTCACCAGTCACTGATGTCCAGATTTTTTCTGCTTGACCCCAAGATCACAACATTCCCTTCTTTTATAACAGTCTCTTGGCATGTAACATGGAATCCCAACTTGGGGGCGGCTGGGTGGGGGGGTGCGGTTTGCAACCTCAGCCTTGTTTCCATCAATTCAACTGAAATTCATCTCAAAAATCCCTAGCTATTAAGAGGAAACACAGAATGGATTATTTGAACGACCTCTTCTTCCCCCCCCACCCCCACCCCCCTAGAGGAAGCTAGCTAGGTTCAGCGGACCAAAACTCCAACTGGAAAGCTGTTAAGGAGGGCTGAAAATAAACATGAAATTTAATTTGAAAATATATTTACCAATACCCTTCTGCCAATCAGATGTCCACCTAGCTTACACCCAGATCTAATAGCCGTGAACTTCAGCAGAAGAAAGGGTTTCTGCAACCAGTCACAATTACTGTGTCACAGACCATTCACATTCAGAAGCCGTTGCTTCTCTTGTATCTTATTTTTTCTTTGAGGAAATATTGAAAGAATCTCTGCTGCAGACTCTGCTCCCAGACAAGATGAATGATCATCAAAATACAGTCAGCAAAATTTAAAAATATGGATAAAGGAAGGATATTAATATCCTTTCTAAGGTAATCAGTACTTTTTGTTTGACAAAGAAATTACCCACTGTTTATGGTTTATGCAAATAATGTATGTTAATGTCAAGGCTGCAGAGTATATAGCTTTGCATATAAGTGTTTGTAGAAAATACATGCCAATACATTTTAAACCTTTTCCTCATATAAACACAACGATTTCATAAATATACAGCACCTTGTTCTTAAAAACATTTATTATAATTTTATGCAATGCAAATTACATTAGAATAAATCATTTCTTGCTAAAATGGCAGAGTCAGCAAAATTACAGGGAAATATGAAGTTCCACTATTGTGCGCTTTTCAATTACATCAAAATGAGTTGACACCCTCCCTGGTAGGAATTCGCTTGGACCCTCTTAACCGGTGGGACCCCTGGCTCCCCAGTCAACCCAGGTGCTCTCCATTCAGGGCGCCAGGTCTTGCTTTTGCTGCCCAGTGTACTGGAAAACAAACATGCTTTATTATGGATTAATAACGAGGACCTTTAGCTAAGGTAACTTCTGAAGATGTGAAAATCAACCCTGACTTCTAAAGAGCAACTGGAGCAGAAGGAGTCCCTGATGGAGACTGTTTTTACAGAGATCCATACACAAGACCCCAAGAGAAGACAACATAGGTGACTGCAGACAAATACAAACTCTAACCATGTCTTCATTTATGGACCCATGCATTTATTCATTCAACAAACAGTTACCTCACGCCAAATACAATTCTGTCATCAGAGAGGGAGTAATGAATATAACAGAAAAGGCCCATATCCTCATGGAATTCACAGTCGAGAGGCTTAGATAAGCAAGCACATAAGTAAACATGATTACTGCAGGTAGTGATGAGTGAATGTACCTACCATGGGAGGCACTCTTGATGGGGTGCTGAGGGAACACTTCTCTGAAGAGGTGACATTTGAGGGAAAAAGAAAAAGAGATGCAACCAAACACATGATTTGGGGGTGGGAGGGGGGAGTGCTCAAGGCACAGCACATGCAAACAGCAAATGCCTGAAGTAGAAATGAGGCGGAGTGAGATCGGAATGGTAGGCACTGAGGGGGAACAAGGGCCAGGCTGGGTGGAATCCTGGAGGCCACCACACAGACTTTGGGGTGGATCCTAAGGCATGAGAAGCCACTGGGTGCTTACACAGGGCACTGACACATTCTGAAATGTCACTGTGTGAAGAATGGATTGAAAATCAGGACAGGGGAGCCCAGCTAGAAGACCACCCCTGTAGACAGGATAAGAGAGGTGCGGTAGGCTGGACCAGGAGTTCAACAGTTGAGCCATAGACCAACTTGACATATCAAGAGCTAAAAAACACAGAACTTGCTGTGAAAGGTAAAGGGAGAGAAGGACTCAAGACTAACTCATTGGTTTTTCACATCACCAGGTCTAAGGATGGGAGCCCCATTTCCAGAGAGAGAAAGAAACAAGTCTGGGAGAAACCAAGACATCTATTTTGGGATGTTAGGAGATCTCTAGAGCAAAGGTCAAGTCAGTCATTGGATATTCAGGCATGAACTCAGAGGAGTAGCAGGGGGGACCAGAGATATAAACGTGGGGATTGGGGAAGAGCCCATTCCTCTCCCTATGGAGGAGAGAAGGTATTGGCAGAAAACATGATGAAACAGAAGCTACGATACATAGAAACCTTGAAGAAGGAGCCTTCGTTGAGGGGATAAAATCTGCACCAGCCACAATGATGGAAGAGGATGAAGTGAGAAGCAAAAAGAAGCAACTACTTTGGTTCTACCTCTTGGTACCTCTACCTCCTTGATACTCCTACCATCTACTCTCCTCAGGGCACTCAAAGGGGTACACGTTTATCCCTTCCGCTAAGGAGGCCCACCTCGAATAAGACTCTGGACCCTCTCTGCCCCTGTGCTTCCTCTGCCTGAAGAGAAATGGAGCAATTTTCCCAATTGTCCCATTAAGGAAAAATGCCCTTTCTCTCCTAGGAAGCCAGCTGCCCACAAAATGTAAGACTTCTGCTCTGTGTGCAGCAAAACCTTACCAGCCAAGTCCCCGTGAAGGGAGGCTTGTCCTAATCAAGTGGAGAAGTCAATCTATGTCAGTGGCCCGTCTGTCTCCCACTCAGCCACATTCCCCGTCTGCCCCTTGACTAGGTGCCTGGACTGCCTCCATTGGCCCCTCCTTACTCAGTTCTCATTTGGAACTCAGGCGCAGAGCTGGGATGGGATCACTCTATGATCCACCTGAAAGAAGAGAAACTGGATGTGCCATGAGGCTGATTTCTTGTTCAAGTCCACAGAGCTAACCGGTGACCAAGCTTCTCTGAGTTGACATCGTCTGAGTCCACAACTCAGTTTAAATGCCTGATCTGCTGCGTGCAACAAGCTTCTTCAAGGGTTAAATGAGGATCATCCTAGCGTAGAAATTTCCCAGAGACGATTCAATGAGAGACAAGTCATTGTGGCACACAGTAGGCCCGATTCACTCACCAATTCGTTTTTAAAATGTTTAAATTATTGAATGTAGGGGAGAAATCCAAATATGCTAAATGTAGCATCTTCAGGGAATCTTTATTCTAAAAATTGTTTTAATGTTTACATCCAAACCAAATCCTTTAAGTAAGCAATTGAGCTCCACCAAGATAGAAACAGAAAGCCAGCTTCTTTGTGAGGAGCACATTTTCTGTTTTGTTTTGTTTTTTTACACTGACAATTAGCAGTAAGTTTAAAAGACAGAAAAATCTTCAAAGGGATTTGAGGGAACTGCAGCTTCCTCCAGCCTGTCAGTAAATGTCTGGCCGCCCCTGCTCCAGCTGGATCATGTCTGCATCTGTCCGACACACCTGTGGTGAAGAATCAGGGCAGAGAGGATAGCAACTCTCTGCTTTTTGCTTGCACACCGGGCAGATGAGCTGAGACAATTGCAAGGTTGGTCCTGCTCTCATGCTATGAGAAGCCAGTCTGCAGGCCCGTGTTGCTTTCTGGGCAGCTGACATGCAGGAAGATCTGGAGGCTCCAAAAACAGGCCGACGGAGCAGCTATCTTGGATCCCAGTGGCTTTTCTGATTCTTGGTTCTGCTCCCTCATTCCTAGTGACTTTGCGATTTCTGGTGCTAGCTTGAGAGGTCTGGCTCTAGTTCTTATTAAGTTCCATCTTGTATCTTGGAATCCTTATAATCAATCTCCCTTTTCTTCAGCCTCGTTTGAGTGATCTCTTGCTCTTTGCAAATAAAGGCATCACAACACATGCAGCTCTGGCGGAGTTTGGAGGAAATACTAGGGATCATCTCGGTCTTGAAAATCACACATTCAAGGAAGAGCATGCATGTCTGTGTTTTATAAAGAGATAAACCACTCATGGAAATTATAAACACCACGGTATTAAAATTACCTCTGAAATCACTAATATATCACCCCGTTTTCAGTGACAGCCTCTGTTCCTCCCTCACTTGTCTACATTACTCCATGCCTCCCCTTTGACCTCAGTAAGAAAGACATGGTATCACAGGCCCCCATACTGTGTCCCCAACACCTTCATTTCTCTCTCCAGGTGCCCTCAGTCCACGGTTCTGGTTTCTGCAATATTAAAAATATTGATAATATCTTTGCCTCCTTGCCCCTTTCTCATTTCACCAGGACAAAAATCACAGCCCTGAATGAACCACATCCCCACCCCCACCTTGTCCACGTCTTATGGGCTGAATTGCATCCCCCCTACCCAAATTCGTAAGTTGAAATCCTAATCCCCCAGACTTCAAAATGTCACTGGGATGGGTCCTAACTCAATATGACTGGTGTCCTTATTAGAAGAGGTTGGAAAGTAAAGACCATGGGAAGACACAGGGAGAAGGTGGCCATCTATAAGCCAATGAGAGATGCCCTCAAGAAAAACCAACCTTGCCAACAACACCTTGACCTTGGGCTTCTAGCCTCCAGAACTATGAGAAAATAAGTTTCTGCTATTTAAACCATGCTGCATATGGCTCTTTGTTATGATGGCCCTAGCAAGATGAATACACCATTGCATGCGCTCGGGCACCCAAGAGTTGCTGGAGGAAACTACACAACCAGTCAGAATGGTTTCAGTCTAAATTTATGATCACCAACCCTAACTGGACCCTTGACACTGCTTAGAAATCCCGCTACAACTCTCTGGGTAACCTGCTTTTCCACTCTCCTTAATGACCTTTCCACCTCTTCCCTCTCCCTATGTCCCCCACTTTAATTCCCATTGTTCTCGAAGATGATCTTTATTTACTCGTACATCACACTCAAGCAAAAGCCATCGGGAGTAAAGTCCTTCAACTTTCCACCCCTACACCTACAGTTTTACCTGTGCATACTTCTCCCCGTTACTCCCTCCTCCCCAGTCACGTGCTGGTTCCTGTTTTCCCACACCATCCCCCGCCTTCTAAGAATCTTCTCTCCTCTGTTTTCAATCACTCCATCTCAATCAGCTTATTTCCCTCAGTGCTCTGGTCTCTTCCAGGTTATTTCAGCCTCCTTTCCTATAAAACATACCTAATTACAGCTACCTACAAGGGCCGTTATGAGTGCTATTTACAAATGTCTAGCACATTCCTGGAACACCACAGACATAAATGATCTTACTTAAATTTCAGTTGGAAAGACTTGGTAATATATATATTAACTTGTTAATATATACATTCCTAAATATAGGAATTCCTATATATATGTAAGGAATATTATGAATATATATTATGAATATATACTGTGACTATATATGTGTTTTTATATATACTTAAATATGTCCTATATATATTCCTATATACAGAAAAAAAAACTATCATACATTTTACAGATGAGGAAGAAGGAACGGGGTTTTTTTCCTCTTATAAGTATTTAAAGAAGTTTAAAAATAATTATTTTCATCTCTAAGCTCTGACACTGACAAGAGACTGTGTTTGATGAGACCCCCAGAGAATACAACACATTCCGTGTCACGTGAAGAGGCCAGAAGGAGTTGTTCAGCACAGAGCTGGTGAGGTTGCTGGCACCGGGAGAGATTTACATGCAGAAGTTGACACTGTAAAGAAAATGCTTCCTCTGTTAAAGCACAGGTCCTTTTCCAGACGTCGTACAGGGAGCGCGGGGAGAAGGGACCTAAGAGGCGCAGCTCTGGGATGGTCACGAGCCAGGCAGACCCTCCGTCTTCCAGGTCCTGCACACGTCCAGCAGCAAGGTCTACTCCATCGCCACCACAAGCCAATGCATAGTCTGTATTAGCTTCCCGGGGCTACCGTAACCAAGTATCACAAATTCAGGTGACTTAAAACAACATAATTTATTCTCCCACTGTTTGGAGGCCAGAAGTCTGAAATCAAGGTGTTGGCTGAGCCACACTCCCTCCTAGGGGAGAATCCTTCCTTTTCTGGTGCTAACGTCTCCTGGTTGCCAGCCATGCTCGGCATTCCTTGGCTTACAGACCATTACTCCAATCTCTGCCTCTTGGGGTCATGTGATATTCTCCACGTCTCCTCTGTCTCTGCATCTTTGCGTGGCATTCCCCATGTATGCTGGATGTCCACATGTCTAAGGACACCCAGCAGTGAATTACAACCCAACCCCATTCAAGGTACGACCTCATCTTGATGACATGTGCAGAGGCCTTATTTCCAAAACTGATCACATTCACAGGTTCCAAGAGTCAGCACTTCAACATATCTTTGTGGGGAACACAATTCAATCCCTAATACCCACCCACTCGTGAAACAGCAAACTCACAGAATGCACGCAGAGCTCGCAGCCACTTAGGCGCCGTGTATGGCCCCTACCAGTCATCTCTATGCCACAGGAGACTCAAGGCTTCAGTATGTTCTACCCTGAGCCCACTGGGAAAAGGGCAGCATGATTTGCACACAAGATCCTATGGCAACTGGGAAAAGGGATATGCTAGCTGGGTCCCACATCTAGCTTTTACTCACGAGCTGTGCAGAGGTCATGGATTTGCTCAGAGTATCCAGGCCAGGCCTTAGCTCTCCCTGGAAGCATCCTGAGTCTGCCAGAGCCAGGCCACTTGTCAGCAAGCTTCTGTTATTGCGTCTGCCCTACAGGGACACGTGGCTTAGCCAGCACCTCACCAACCTCCAACTCGGCAAGCTGCACTGTACCCTCAGCCCTAGGTCTCCTGGAGACTGCCAGGGCAACCTCGAGCCGCCCATACAATGACAGCTCAATCCACACTTGTCCCCTCCTCCCAAATGGACCACAGACTCAAGTTTTCTACTCTTTTCCAGACTGTATATAAATTGGATTCTTTTCGGACTTAAATAAAAAACGAAACAGCAAAAATAAGTAAACATGCAATAAATAAGGAATCGTCCCAAATGATTAAAGGAAAATTAAGACTGGGATGGGTTGTGTCATGAGACACACAGCTCATCCCTGTGCTTCTTTCTAACTGTGGCCCTCCCTCCTCCAGGAAAGACAGGCAGTTCATTTCCAAGGGGTGGCAAAACATTGCAGAGAGTCTTTCTCTTTTTGTCTTTGAAGAGTTTAGACCTTTGAATTTCGGAAACCTAAACCCCTGAGGGAAATGAGGAAGTAGAAAAATACAACATGTAAGAGCATCCTCTTAATAGAATTCCCTGGGACAAAGAAATCAATGGCACAAATATGGCCATTTGGTATAAATTTCTAGGAACCCTTTCGAGACATAGCAGGGATAGGACTCAATGTAAAGAGGAAACTGGGGCCTGCATGGCAAGTCCCTTCCCAATAAAGCAAGTTGTTGTTATTAAAGTAGAAAGCAAGAACCCCGGGAGATGTCCCCCTCCCCACAGGGAGGAACAGATGCTGAAATAGGCACACTCTGGGTGGGCAGGGTGGCTGGAGGGAGCTCCTTTGCCAAGTGGTTCTTAGCAAGGGGTGAGAACTTGACAATGTCTGGGGACCAGACTGGCTGTCACATCTGGGAAGGGGATGTTGCTACTGGCCTCCAGTAGGTAGAGAGACCAGAGAGGCTGCCAGTCATCCAGCAATGCACAGGACAGCCCCCCAACAAAGAATGACCCAAACCATAGGTCAGTGGTGGAACTATTTGGCAGGAACAGCTACATACCTTGTGAGGTCTAATGCAAAATAAAAACGTAGGTCCCTATATTCAAGAATGTTAAAATGGTGATGGCAGGGAATTAAACCAAGCACAGGGTCTTTCTAAGCACGGAGCCCCGCGCAGTGACACACGGCAGATCCACGAAGCCAACCCTGCTGGCGAGAAGCATTGGGCTGGATGCTCTTTGGTCATTCAAAGGCCGTGAGACCATCCCCCATCCCAAAATAAAGTCTAGGAGTAACAGGGTTTCCCTAAGACAGTCCCCCACCGACCTGCAGAAGCTCCAAAAAGAGACCAGACCTAGACATATCATGCACCAGGAATACAGGGAGGACCAAAAAAAAAAAAAAAAAAGACAGGCAATAAGGCATCAGATCAAACTAAAGAAAAAATCTTCAATGTGTAAAGCTCCTCGATTGTGAATGAAAAGAAGTGAAAGCCTTTCTAAAGGCAATTACAAAGAAAGGAAGCATACTGAAAAGATGGAGAGATATGATCACCTAAAAATAAAAAAACCCTATAAACTAAAAAATTGCTTGCAGAAGATAAGGACTATCAAGGAAAACCCATTTGCAACATACCAGACAGATGCAGAGCTAAGAGTATTACTATGTAAAGAGTTCTTATAAACCAACAAAAGGAAACACATTTTTAAAAATGGGCCCTTGGGGTGCCTGGGTGACTCAGTTGGTTAAGCACCCAACTCCTGATTTTGGCTCAGGTCATCATTTCAGGGTCATGAGATCGAACCCTGTGTTGGGCTCTATGCTGGGTGTGGAGCCTGCTTAAGATTCTCTCTCTCTCCCTCTCTAAAAAAATAAAAATGAACCCTCAAGCCCCTAAAACTGAGAAAGCCATAATCAGATACATAATAACAGATTTTACATCACAAAAAAACACAGAGGCACAAATTTTAATAAGAAAATACTTTTCACATCATCTTTGAAGAGAACACAAAAATAATTATAACCCCTAAGTTTTATAGAAGAAAAAGAAATTAGAAAGTCCTTCAGAGTCTACTAGTAAACCTACCCACTGATAGGAGCTTTCCAGAGGGTTAAAATACAGTATGTATCAAAAACCCTAAATTGAGTAAACACTCATTCAGCAATTCTACCCATTTACACTGGTCCTGAAGAAACAATCAGGTAAGTGAACTTAAAAAAAATAAGTTAAAAAAATATTTTTCCTAACCTGCCTAAGTTCCTTCAGCTGTTAGGTAGCAGAACAGGTGTTTGAATCCAGATCTGCCTTCCTCAGAGCCCTGATGCATGCACACCAACAATACACAGGTAAGAGGACAAGACAGGTCAATAAACAACTGTCAGTCAAACTCAGGGCCTTGACCATCCTGCCCTCANTGTTTGAATCCAGATCTGCCTTCCTCAGAGCCCTGATGCATGCACACCAACAATACACAGGTTAAGAGGACAACACAGGTCAATAAACAACTGTCAGTCAAACTCAGGGCCTTGACCATCCTGCCCTCAGCACGTTACATGGGAATCATGAGCTGGTAGAATAGGGAAATGGTAAATTTCTAGGGACCTAACATTCAAGGGATGGAAGGAGATCCCGGGGCCTGTTCTCCTACAAAGAGTCAACCTGTGGCATGAACCAAAGGCATCTCTTCCACTAGCAAAGAGTCTGCATTGTGAGTGAAACATCACTTCCTCTCAGGGCATCTTTGGGAGCACGTGTCTAATGCAGTTCAGATTCCACATGGGAACACAGCTCTGTGAGTGACTGCTATATTCTGTGCGTCAAGGACCACAGGTTGACCTGCACAAAACACACAGACCATACATTTTTGCTGACAGTAACAAGTCTGACGATCCCACTGGAATTAGGAAGAAACGGACACAAGACTTTCAGGGTAGAAGCCTATGATCTCTTAGTGCACCTCGTCTACGGAAAGCTGCCCCTCTGCAGATCAGACAGTTGTCCACAGAAACCATCCAGGACTGTGGCGGGATCATGATCCTTGGTGGTTTAAGACATCGCCTGGGAAATTTGTCTCGAACGTTGTATGAAAGGGAAGGCCCAGACTAGGGTGGCAGGATGAAAGAAAACTAAGATATAGAACACATCATGTTAGCATGGGTGTGTACATGTTCTGGTTCCTTCCGGGTTGCATGCTCCCAGGCTCCACCAGGCGGTCAAACCTACCATGTTTCTAAGCCACTTCCTCCTGGGAACATGATGATGGTCTATGCGGTCATGAGCTGGGATTTAGGTGAGTCTGGACCAATCCTTTCTCCTGCCTCAGTTTCCCGGCCTGTCAGGCAGGCCCCATAGAGCTGGGAGCCCTGCATGGAACCCCAGTCTCCATGAAACTTCACACCTTGCGCAGTTCTTTGACAGCAGGAGCTTTCAGTGTCACACGGCCGCTAAACGCTAACACCCAGGTAAGTTTTCCTCTTCTTGCTTTAATTTTCTCACTTTCTTATTTCTTTATCGAAGATCTTTAGAGCAGCACTGTTCACTCATGTGTCTGGATACAAAACTGATAGCTCTCAGGGGAAATGAGCACATTCTCTCTTCGGCCAACTAGAAAATAAAAGATGTTATGAAGCCAGAAAAGATGCTTGCCACTTTCATGATCCTTCAGACTGGCAGAGCATTTACTTTGCAGTTTCCATGATCTTTTACAAACACTAGTCCTGTGTCCCTCACACCCCTCTGTCTGAATCCACATTTTCCTGGCTGGGAGAAGCCAACGGATTTCCCCAAGATGGCGGCAGGCGTCAAGGTGAGGGCGTTAGGCCTCCCGAGCTCCACAAATGAACCAAGCAGCACACATGGATTCCTGCCTTCCTACACCACACAGTCTGGCAGGAGATAAATATTAACATCACAACTACATAATTATAAACCACAATAGGCAAAACTGGATCTGTATCTCCAGCAACAGAGGAACGACTGAATAAATGATGGCTCATCCACACGTAATATATTACTACCACAGGCGCTAAACATGAGCTTGCTTGCATAGATACATTTATTTACCTAACATACATCCTCTATATGTTGCTAAATAAGAAGAAAACAGGGTACAGAACAGATCATAAAATACGATTCTGTTTTCCATACAAGAAATATAAAAGACATGCATACAAAGTCCCGGCTTTTGACTGCTATGCTATACTGCCCTTCTCCTGTGTATAGACCGCACTGGTAGTCCATCCTTTAGCACAAGCGTGGGCAAAACTACAGCCCGTGGGCCAAACTCAGTTGTTGGTGTAAATAAAGTTTTACTGGAACACAGACACACTCATTCATTTACATATTGTCTAGAGCTCCTTTCACGCTACGACAGCAAGTTGAGTCATTCCAACAGACCCTGTAGGACAGCAAAGCCTAAAATATTTACTCTCTGGCACTTCCCAGAAAAAGTCTGCCAGCCCCTGGACTAGTCTATCCAGGAATCTGAGAGTGTGGCTGTTTTGAAATCACAGCCCTCTTAAGCAAGCACTTACAAAGTGCCAGTCCCTTAGCAAGCCCTCCCTCAACGGCCCTATGGGCTAGTGCTAGGTGCGGTTATTAACGATGCTTTACAGATGAGGAGACCTGGATGCAGATGAAGGCAACGGCCCAGGATCACACATCTGGGAAAACAAAGAGCAGAGATTCCAAACTAGGCTTTCACATGCAATGACACACTACTTCTGGAATGACCATAACAGACTCCTCCTGCTTCCCTTCCTACTCTTTCTGTTCCAGCCTCTGGCCTCATAAATACAGACACGTCTAGCCTTATCGCTGCCTGAAGTCCTGTAAGTCTATCACGACCTCTAACTCTGGCCATAAATTTTTAATAATATTAATCAGCTCAGACATCAGTAGGTACTGATTGCCTCTGGAACTGTTGGCAGTCGACAGAAGCTTCTGGAAGAGGGGAGATGAGAACCGCGGTTTTTGGGGGGTTTTTTTTGTTGTTGTTTTTAGCTTTTATTTAAATTCCAGTTAGTTAATATACAGTGTACTCTTCATTTCAGGTGTACAATATATCGATTCAACACTTCCCGACAACACCCAGTGCTCATCACAGCAAGTGCACTCCTTAATCGAGGGCTGCTGTCTTGAGCCTTGGTTCTGGACGATTTTAAGAAATAAGGCAGAGGGGGAAAGGCCGTCCAGAGAGGAGGTATATAGGGCGTGTTAAAACCAGAGTCACTAACACTCTTGTGCACTTAGCAACACTGAAGCAGTGAGCCCTGGGGACAGAGGGAAGGGGGCGAGGAGGTGGTTAGTGATTCATGGGTCCGTGTCTAGCCTTCTGATGTGTCATGGCCAAGCATTTACTTATTGGTATGTGTATTATTTTATAAAAAAAATTCCTTTCATTTTTATTTCCCCTGTATAGTACATTTAGGTCCTATTAATTTTTTAATTATGCATGTGGCTTAGTTATATTACCCTATGACATTCGTTTCAGGAGGTCCCACAAAATATTTGTTCTAAGAAGGGACACTGGGCTGAAATGAGAACCATCAGCCTGGTAAATTCAGGGGGTCAATGTGAAGTTCTGTGAGGCTGGAGCCAAATGGAGGACTGGAGACATGAGCGGTCAGGGGACAAGCTGAAGGATATAGAAAGGATGAAGAATATGTGGAATTCTGGAGCACGGAGGCAATTTTACTATGAAACTAATGAGGCTGAAGCTTCAGTTGGCCCCTCAGATGCTTGGGGCCCTTCCAAGACCTTAGGAGGAGCCCTACAGTATGTTCATATGGTCCTGTTTTTTTTTAATTTGAAGTATATTTTAATTTCTATTTTGCTTAAAGAAGATCCCCACAATGTAAATAGAAGGCCCCGCAAAGTCTGGACAGCCTTGCTTAGGTGAATTCAGGCTTTGATAATGCAGAACATGCAGAATATTCAAGCAAGGAAATGACATGCCTGGTGCAAAAAAAAACCCCTGGGCATTCCTCCCTGAAGGAGATCAATGCTCCTGACTCGTGTTTCCCAGTCCACAGTAGTGAGCCAGGCGATATGGTTCAGACTTACTTTCTGCACAGCCCACGTATGGACCCGTACACATTACTGCATGGTCACTACAGTCCATCCGCCAGCATGCACCCAATCCAGCAAATCTAACTGCCCTGGGCACATTTACCCACAGAACAAATAAACTATTCCCAGGTAAGAGGAATCCCAAGACCAGCCTTTGCACCCAACTCAGCATGAGGACACCCCTATTTCTCATACCTTCCTGAATTTGTGGCACCATTACCTGAATAAAGTACAATGATACCAGCACACACTGCAAATACTTTCATTCACCCTACATCTGTGTACTGTACTCCTACTATGCACCAGATCTTGTGGTAAATGCCAGAAAGGGTAAAAGAGTGGGCTGTTGGGGAGTCTTTGTGCACTTACTAGCTTTGTGACCTTGTGCAAGCCATTTGACCTCTCTGAGCTCAAATTTCTCTTGACTATAAAATAAACCTAATGAGTATGTTGACTTACTTCAATTTTAAAAATGTTTTTGAAAAAAAGATATTCCAAGTGAAAAAAAAATTAAAAATAAAATGGACTTCATAACAGCAGTGAGAATCCTCTATTGTTGCCTATCTTGTAAATCTTTCTCTTTATGTTCCACTGTGTTACATGATTATTTGCACTGAGGTATGATTTTCATCCAATAAAATACAGTTCTTAAGTGTACAGCTCAATGAGTTTTGACAACTGCATATTTCCAAGTAACCTCACTAGAAATAAGATATAGAACGCTCGTACTACCCCAGAAAAGTCCCTTATGACCTTTTCACATCAATTCCTAGAAACACCCTAGAAACAACCACACCTTGCTTCTAACACCACAGCTAAATGGCATCACACATATGTAAATTTTTATGTCTGGCTTCCTTTGCTGAACATAATGTTTGGAGCTACATGCATGTGTTCACATATAGCAGTGGGCTGTCTTGTTGTGTTGTTGAGTAATATGTCACTGTGTGATTGCATACTACAATTGATCTATCCGGTCACACAATGATGGACATTTGGGTTTTTCCAGGTTTTAGCTATAGTGAATATAGCTGCTGTGAACACTGTTGTCAAAGTCTTTTTGCAGATACATGATTACATTACTCTTGGGTAAATACCAAAGAGTAGAATTTCTGGGTCATTGGGTAAATGGATATTTAACTTTGTAAGAAATTAACAAACAGTTCTCCAAAATGGTAGTACCATTTTCTATTTCCCCCAACAAGCAATGCAATGTTCTAGCAGCTGCTCCATATCCTAATACTTACTTTGCCAACTTTTGTGGGGTTTTTTCGTTTTGTTTTTGTCATTCTGGTGGTTGTGGAACAGAATCTCAGCATTAGAGTTGTCACTATTTTTCATTCTTGCCTTTCAGACAGGTGGGTAGTGATAACTCCTTGTGGCTTTGTTTCCCGAAGGGCTAATGATCAAGCCACACATGAAACAAGTCACCTCTGAAATTTCCTGTTAAATAAACCAGTTGTCTGTAGTTATTGAAACCAGCAGTCTGCCAACTGTCACTAAAAGTTTCCTAAGTGAGAGATTGCCATCATTTTCGTTTACCAGCTAAGAAGCTGAAAATTTTAAAAGGGTAAATTATCAGTTTGGTCACATGACTCATATTTACAATCAAATCTATCTTCACTCAGAAGTCCATGCTTTCTAAGTTTTGCTCCTTCTCAAACTTAACAACTTCTGGATCAACATTTAAAAACCTAAATGGGGGCACCTGAGTGGCTCAGTCAGCTGGATGTCCGACTCTTGGTTCCGGCTCAGGTCATGACCTTTAAGTTGTGGGATTAAGCCCCACACTGGGCTCCCAGATCAGTGTGGAGTCCGCTTGAGATTTCCTCTCCCTCATCCCCTCCCCTCGCTCTCACACTTTCTGTCTTTCCCTCTTTCTAAGATAAATAAATAAAATCTTTTTTTAAAAAAACATAAAGAACTAATGAGATTTAATTGAAAACTACATGATGCATAATTTATACAAGCAGGGGGAAATAAAATCATAGCTTGAGAAAGTGAAATATTTTCTTTCACTTATGTACTTAATTTAATTTTAACTTCCCAAATCATTCAGGGAATATTTACTGAAAGCATGTATTATATGCTGGGCACTGTATTAGAAATATAAAAAAGAGTAAGAGAATGATCCTAAATGTGTACTCACCAAAAACAGACAAAAAAAAAAAAAGGAAAAACTGGTGCTCGAAGGAGAAATAGACATGGTAATATTAACACCCAATTCCCAGCAAAAGATAGAGCCACCAGACAGAAAATCAGCAATGATATAGAACACCTGAACATTGCCAACCAACATGGTCTAAATGACATACACACAACACTGTACCTAACAACAGCAGAGTATGTTTTTTTCAAGTACTACAAGAACATTCACCAAAAGAGATTGCACTCTGGGACACAAAATAATCCTCAGCATATTTAAAAGAATTGAGATCATATAAACTATTTTCTCTGACCACAGTGGAACCAAACTAAGAAGTAATGGGGCAGCTAGGTGGCTCAGTCAGTTGAGTGTCTGACTATAGGTTTCAACTCAGTTCATGATCTCATGGGTAATGGGATCAAGCCCCATGTAGAACCCTGTTCCCTGAGAGTCGTCTTGGAGATTCTCTCCCTCTGCCCCTACCCCCACTTGCATGGTTTCTCTCAAATAATTTTGTTTTAAAAAAGTAACAACAGGGCGCCTGGGTGGCTCAGTGGGTTAAAGCCTCTGCTTTCGGCTCAGGTCATGATCCCAGGGTCCTGGGATCGAGGCCCACATCGGGCTCTCTGCTCAGCAGGGAGCTTGCTTCCTCCTCTCCCTGTCTCTCTGCCTGCCTCTCTGCCTACTTGTAATCTCGCTCTCTCTGTGTCAAATAAATAAATCTTTAAAAAAAAAAAATCAAGTAAACAAAAAGCTGGTTCTTTGAAAAAAATAAATAAAACTGATAAAACTCAAGAAAAAACTGAGAAAAATCAAAAAAGGGAAGACACAAGTCACTGATACCAGAAATGAAACCAGAGCTATCACTACAGATCATGAAGCCATTAAAAAACATAAGGAAATATCACAAACAACTCTGTACTCATAAACTCAACAACTCAGAAGAAATGGACAATTCCTCAAAAACCACTAACTACCAAAACTCAATGAAGACAAAACAGTGTTTGAATAGTCCTATAACCATTAAAGAAAGTGAATTCATAATTTTAACATTCCCAGAAAAGGAAATCTCTGGACCCTGATGGGTTTATTGGAGAATTCCACAGAAACATTTTAAGAAGAATAAACACCAACTGTATATAAACTCTTCTCCACAATAGGAGGAATCACTTCTCAAATCACTTTATGAGGCCAGTATTACCCTGTAGTTAAAAAAAGTTATAAAAAAGGAAAATCCGGATTAATATCTCTCATTGACTTAGATGTAAAAATCCTTAACAAAAATATTAGCAAACTTAACAATGAATAAAAAGAATTATACACCATGACCAAGTGGGATTTATTTCAGTGTACAAAGTCAATTAAAAAATCAATCACTAAAAAAAAATAAAAAAATAAAAAATAAAATAAAATAAAATCAATCACTGCAAGCTGCCATATCAACAGGCTAAAAAAGAAAAAATTGGTACAGCAAAACCGTCTGACAAAATCCAACCCCATTCCTGATCAAAACTCTCAGCATGTTAGGAATAGAGAGGGGAACCCAAATCAACTTAACAAGATCTACAGGGGCGCCTGGGTGGCTCAGTGGGTTAAGCCTCTGCCTTCAGCTCAGGTCATGATCTCAGGGTCCTGGGACTGAGTCCCAAGATGGGCTCTCTGCTCAGTCCCCCTGCCTCTCTGCCTATTTGTGATCTCTCTGTCAAATAAATAAATACAATCTTAAACACACACACACACAAAACAAGATCTACAAAAACAAACAAAAACACCATATCTAACATCATACTTGATGGTGAAAGACCATATGCTTTCTTACTAATATCAGAAAGAAGGCAAAGATGTCCACCACTCTCAACACTCTTATCTAAGAGAATTCTAGATGTTCTAGCCACTGCACTCAGGCAAAGAAAAAATAATAATAAAAACTATACATATTGGAAAGAAAGAAACCATCTGTACTTGCAGACGGCATGATGACTGACACAGAAAATATCAAGGAATCTGGGGCACTTGGATGGCTCAGTCTGTGAAGCTGCCAGCTCTTGATTTCATCTCAGGTCATCATCTCAGGACCGTGGGATCAAGCCCCACCTCGGGCTTAGCACTCAGCAGGGGTCTGCTTGAGGATTCTCTGTCTCCCTCTGCCCTCACCCACACACATGCACTCATTCTCTCTAATAAGTAAAAACAAATAAACCTTTGAAAACCCCAAGGACTCTACCCCCAAAGACTTCCAGAAGTCTTGAATGTGTTCATCTAGGTTGCAGAATACAAGCTCAGCATGCACAAAGTCAACTGCATGTTCATACTGACAATAAACATGTACAGACCAAAATTAAAAATGTAGTATCATTTACAACTGCTCCAAAATAAAATACTTAGTTATAAATTTAACAGGACATGTACAGGATCTGTATGCTGGAAATTACAAAATGCTAATGGAAGTAATCAAAGAAGATCTAAATAAATGGAGAAACATATCATGTTCAGCAATTAGAAGACTCAACATAGTAAAGATGTCAAGTCTCCCCAGGTTGATCTATAGATTTAATGAATTCCTATCAAAATCCACACAAGGTTTTTGTAGAAGTAGACAAACATATTCCAAAACATATATGGCAAGGCACAAACCGTAGCATATTTTAAACAATCTTGGAAAAGAAAAACAAAGTGGGAGGAATCACTCACTTTAAGGCTTACTGTATAGTTACAGTAATCAAGACAGTGTGGTTCTCAAATAGGAAAAGACACACAGATCAATGGAACACAGCAAACCCACACAAACATGTTCCACTGATTTTTGACAAAAAATGCAAAAGCACTAGAAGAAAAACAATAGAACAAAGGTAGCCTTTTCAACAAACGATGCTGGAGCAATAGGAAAATCTGCAGAGGCAAAAAAAAAAAAAAAAGAACATAAACTACACCTCAAACCCCACAAGAAAGTTAACTCAAAAGGGATCGTGTAGTTAAGTGTAAAATTATAAATAAAAAATTTTTAATAACACCAGGAGAAAATTTTCCAGATCTTGGTAGACAAAAAATTCCTTAGGCACCAAAAGCATGGGTCATAAAGGAAATTCTGGTAAACTTGATTTGATCCAAAAAAAAAATTTTGTTCTGTAATAACCCCTGTTAAGAGGATAAAAAGACAATCTATGGTCTGGAGAGAAAAAAAATCTCCAAATCACAAATCCCACAAAAGACTACTATCTAAACTATATAAAGAACTCTCAAAACTCAAGATTAAAGATCAAACAATCCAATTAGAAAATACACACAGGACATGAACAGGCATTTCATCGAGGAAGACACACAAAAAGCAAATAAGTGCATGAAAAGATAATCAACATCATTAGCTCTTCAGGAAATAAAGCGAAGCCAAGATGAGACACACCTGTCTGAAAGGCTAGAATTAAAAACAGGGACAACCCTAATGTTGGTAAGCATGCCAAGAACCTGGATCCCTCATACACTGCTGGCGGGAATTGTAAGATGGAACTCTGGGAGAGTTAGAAAATTTTTTATAAAACCAAACATGCGATTATCATACAGCCCAGCTATTGCACTCTTGGGTGCCTTCCCAGAGAAACAGAAATTAACATTCACACAAAAACCCAGAAAGGCATGATGCCTGGGTGGCTCAGGCAGTTAAGCATATATGCCTTAGGTTCAGGTCATGATCCCAGGGTCCTGGGATGGAGTTCCACATTGGGCTCCTTGCTCAGGAAGGAGCCTGCTTCTCCCTCTGCCTGCCACTACACCTGCTTGTTCGCTCTCTTATAAAGTCTTAAAAAAAAAAAAAAAAAAGAAATACAGGCATGTTCACAGCAGCTTTCTAATAGTCCAAACTACGAACAGCCCAGAAGCCTTTCAACAGATGAACAAACTGGGGTACATCCCTACATGGAACACTGCTCAGCAATAAAAAAGCATGAACTATTGGTACAGCAACATGGGTGAATCTTCTGGGAATTAAGCTGCGTGAAAAAAACCCAACCTCAAAACATTCCACTACAGCATGATCCCGTTCATTTAACATTGTTGAAATAACAGAATCAGGTGATCTGGAGAACAGATCAGTAGCCACCAGGAGTCAGGGACTGCGGGAGGTGCTGCTGCTGGGAGGAAAGGGGGCGTGGCCATAAAACAGCACAGAGGGAGTGTCCTGCTGATGGAAACTTCCATACCCTGATGTGGTAGAGGACTCACAACGGCCTATGCTTGTGATAAAACTGCACACAGCTAAATATGCGTGCACGTGCAAAACACACATACACACACAAACGGGTCCAAGTAAAAATGGGGCAATGTGTATACAGTCAGTGGACTGACTGTATCAATGGCAACATCCAGTTTGTGATATTGTACGAGAGTTACCCAAAATGTCACCATGCTACCACGGAGGGAACCGCAGGAGGGCCGGGCGAGACCTCTCGGTCTTATTCCACATACTGTTGGGGAATTTACACTTACCTTAAAAAGTTCAGCTGCAAGAACTGAAGAAGAGCAGTCTTCACTCTGTTACGGAACGTGGACTGGATCATGATGAAGAACCGAGCGGCGCTCCGAGACCGAGGAGGTTTATTTAATACTAACAGGTTCGGAGAGGCGAGCTCTCCAAAGGTCTGAGCCCCGAGCGCAAAGGGCGTGATTTATACCCTTCTACTTCCGCGTACTTGGTACTTCTAGTGCGCATGCGCAAGAAGCAGAGAGGCAAGAAGAACCCAGAAGAGCCCCGGGGCAGGGGCTGGGACTCCTTTGCTTGCTTGGTGGACCATCTTAGAACACAGATTTTCCTTATCAACTCTATGGAAGCTCAGGGTCAGGTGGGGAGAACAAGCATTTAAAGAAATAAGTAGAACTGAGTGTGTTAACTCCCCACGCACAAGTGCAGGCAGTCGACTCGACATAGAGATTTGGTGAGTGTAACACTGAGAACTGAACAGGCATTTTATGAGTAGAGGATGTGAGAAGAACACAGAGGCACGGGGAGTGGACTGATGTCCTGTCTCCAGTGTGGACACACACACAGAAGTGACCACAGAACCACCAACCTGGGAGAGCTTTGTCCCAGCACTGAATCTGGGGAAGGGTGTCCTCTGCTTGTCTATACTTTGAGAAACACAGGTGACATAAATTGGAGATGTAAGGACACAGTAAGAAATTACCACAGGCAACTTCCTTTCTGGAAAGTATCGGGAGCAAGATGTAATCTGTGGGAAATGGAATAGCATCCCCTAAGGGACCTTCGTAGAGACAAAGGAGAAGGGGCTGGGGTGTGGCACAGACCAACTTGGTAGCCATTAGCATCAAGAGAGGGGTCTGTTTGGATTCTACCACTATGCCACCAAGCAACCAGACGCAGACACGGGGGCTTTAACAAACACTAAAAGGAGGAGCTGATAGGACTCACTTGGTCCCTAGATCTCCTTCCCATCCCCCGATGCCAAGCTAGGTCATCCTCTCCAGCTTGAGAAAACATTGTGATAACAATAATGGTAACAAACAATTATTAAGTGCTAATATCAAATGTCAGCCAATAAGTTTATTAAGCATGAGGTGTCATTCCATCATCAAACAATCTTACAAGACCGAAGACAAGGATTCCAATGGTGTGAGGGTGAACAAAACAAAACCCTAGGAATATGCAGTGCAATTTTGGGAGCAAATAAAATTTGGGAGCTGGAATACAGCTGTCCGCATTTGAGGATAAATTTAAAAGAGAACAAATACCACCTCCACCACCACAAGAGGCTTGTGAAAACTTGTAGCTTTGAGGGAGGATTTAAACATAACATACAACAAGCAGAGGAGGATCATATTTTCAAGGAAAATTGCTTGGGAAATTTTCAATACATATCTGCTTTTCACTCTCAAGGAAATCATAGAAAACACAGAACCTGTAAAATAAGAGGAAATAATAAGGCAACTTACTGAGGGCACAAAGAAAGAGAAAGCCAATAGAGTTAAGAAATTAATTCAAGGAAAGAAATGAGCGTTTTCCAGAATTGAAACATTAAAGGTGGGTAAGAGCTGAATTGACAATATATGAAATTTCAACACCTTGCAGAGCAAACACCACCGAGCAAAACAAATTGAAGCAGCTCTTTCTGAATGCAAAAAAAAAAAAAAAAAAAGGGGGGGGGGGGATAAGTCATTAGAAATTACTTTTATGGTGGTTTCTATAGATATGTTGATGACAGTGATGGAAAACAGAAGCGGAGTCCCTGGGGAAGAACACAAGCCTAATGGAATATAAACAAGATGACCACAATCGCAATGAGCTCCCTCAGCCCTCACTTGGTACTTACAAGGAAGGATTTTATATGAGGAAGCTAAGCCCTAGATAAATTAGTTACTTGATCAGTTACTTGCCAGACAAGTTAGTAACTTGTTTATCAAGCCTACTGAGCAGAGCTGGGGAGGGGGGAGGGCGGAGAAGAAGGAGGGGAAGGGAGAGAGAGAGAGACAGAAAGGGACTAAAAAATACNGGTTTCTATAGATATGTTGATGACAGTGATGGAAAACAGAAGCGGAGTCCCTGGGGAAGAACACAAGCCTAATGGAATATAAACAAGATGACCACAATCGCAATGAGCTCCCTCAGCCCTCACTTGGTACTTACAAGGAAGGATTTTATATGAGGAAGCTAAGCCCTAGATAAATTAGTTACTTGATCAGTTACTTGCCAGACAAGTTAGTAACTTGTTTATCAAGCCTACTGAGCAGAGCTGGGGAGGGGGGAGGGCGGAGAAGAAGGAGGGGAAGAGAGAGAGAGAGAGACAGAAAGGGACTAAAAAATACAAAATCCAAGTGCTCGTGGAAGGGCTCATTTTTCACCAAAGGCAGCAAGCCAAAGTAAAGCAACATCTAGACACACCTTAATACTTTCAGTCCCCTGGGAGGGGCAGGGATCCTGGTCAACCGCAAAGAAACAGAAATTAAATTGGTAGCCATCTCCTCCACCTCAGCATTAAGATGCTAGAAACAAGGAAACAAAGTACACAGTTCTAATGAAAAACAGTTGTAACCTGGGGATTGTAATACTCAAGCTGAAACTCTTGTGAAAGCAACAAAAAAGACATTCCTTGGCAGAAAAGGAACAAGGAAATGAAGTCCTCATTTACCTATCATGGGAAAAAATGGTCTTTAAGGATACTCAGTAAAGTAAGGAATGAATTAAAAAATAAAAGTAAAAACCTCACTTGTGGGAGGGCATGTCAGAAAGAATCAAAGGACAGGACTGAATGCTGAAAACATCTCCACATAAAACTCTCCTGACCTCCTGCCCCTCCCGCAATGCATCGCCTGGAAAATATTCAGAGCTTGAAAAATGTCTGCTCCATCATATTTAATGATGCTACGATGGAGGAGTTCTCATTAAAGTTAAGAACGAGAAAAGGAAATTGTCTATTTTTATTTAACATCATTCCAAAAACTGTCAGCAGGATGAAAATGTTAGAAGAAGCCACTGTATAAATACTGGAAAAGAAGCCGCCATACATCATTATTTGTGGATCACATGAGACCACCTGCAAATTCAGGAAATTCCAATGCAGACTTACTACAAGTGTTCAGCAGGGAATCCAGGCCATATTACATATATGCACATACGTAATTAATATTACATGCTGAGTTATTTGTAATTTAATATCCGCTACCTTCCCTCTATGGCAATGATATCCCGTGAAAAAGGATGTGATTATCATATTCACAATAACCACAAAAAGGTAAAACACCTTGAAACAACTTTACAGAGAAATGCTCATGACCCAAATGAAAAAATGTTTACCCTTTGATGGAGAATATAACAAAATACATTGTTACACAAAGGCCAGGTTCTTAGATGGGACAATGTCATACTATACCAATTTTTAGTCCTTAAACATCAATCTACAAATCTAATACCATTAACTAACATTCCAAAGTGACTTTATTTGGAACTTGACCTGATTCTAAAATACATCAGCAAGTATGAGCAGAGAAGAACAGCCCCTCAGATTTTGAAAGAGAATAAGAAGGAAGGAGAAACGGCACTGTTAGAGAATATAATACAAAGGAACAATACAAAACTTGTTTCTGAGACCATAATGGAGACAGATCGATGGAACAGAATAAAAAGGAAAGAGACCCGAAGAAATAAGTATTTAATGAACCCAAAAGTTGATATTTCAGATGTGTAGGAAAAGAACAATACATCTAATAAATACAGAACTTAAAAAAAGGTTTAAACCACACCCCAGAACTCACACCAAGTTAATCTGTAAATGAAAATTAAAAGTGGAAAAATGGAATTATAAAAATGAACTGAAGAACAACTAAGGAAATATATCATCTTCCCCTGTTTGTTTTTTTTCTACAATTATGGGCTTATAGAATGTTGTAACAATTCTTTGTACGTGGCTGACTCTTTATCTTCACATTAAAATGCAAGCTCTATGAGGGTAGGATTTTTATCTTATTTATATTTCTTGAGGGTAGGAGTTTTAACCATTCAGCCCCCAGTGCCTTGGAGAGCTTCTAATAATAACTAAGCCAAAAATCTGTTGAATAAATGACTAAATAAATGGTATCCCATTGTGAAAAATCTGTCTAAATATTCAAAGAGGAAATTAACATGAAAGAAAAACTGTATCTTATATAAAACATAAAATGAATGAATTTTTGTCTACATTTTAAAAAGGCAGAAGAAAGTATACAACAGATTGGGAAAAAAAATGTCTGCAATCTGTATATAAAGGCCGAGCATCTCTGATTAAATAACCAGCCTTTATGGGGGTGCCTGGCTGGCTCAGTCAGAAGAGGGTGTGGCTCTAGATCTTGGGGTCATGAGTTGGAGCCCCAGGTTGAATGCAGAAATTACATAAATAAATAAAAATCTTTTTTAAAAAAATTAAGTAACTAGCCTTTATAAAATATTAAGAACAACCACCCAGGGCACCTGGGTGGCTCAGTGGGTTAAAGCCTCTGCTTTCGGCTCAGGTCATGATCTCGGGGTCCTGGGATGGAGGCCTGCATTGGGCTCTCTGCTCGGCAGGGAGCCTGCTTCCTCCCCTCTCTCTGCCTGCCTCTCTGCCTGCTTGTGATTTCTCTCTCTGTGTGTCAAATAAATAAATAAAATCTTTAAAAAAAAAAAAAAAGAACAACCACCCAAAAAAGGGCAAAAATAACATCCAGAAGAAAAAAAAATGTGGATGGTCAATAAACATTTAAAATGTGTAACATCACAAATAACAAAAGCACTTGTATCTGAATTAAGAGTGAAATACATCATTTCTCTCTCCTCTGACGGCCACAGTCTGATCATATTCTGTCTTCAATCAGAGTGTAAGGAAATAGGGACTCTTACACCAGTAAGCAGAAGTAAATTTTAGTACGATCTTTCTGGAGAGCAATGAAATGTGTCAAATTTTATATGTGCATGCCCATTTACCAGCAATTCCGCTGCTAGGAAATTGTCATACAGAAAGGCGTGCACAAATACAGTAGTCAATCAGGAGCAAGGATTTTTGATGCACTGCTATCATAATAATAAAAAAAAACCTACAACAACTTAAATGCCTCTGATATCAAATAAATTAGGGTACATCAACATAGTGGAATAATACACACTATGTTGCATACCAGTGTGGGTCAGAACTGCCTGAACAGTTATGTGTGATAAATTCAGTAAGACACCAAGTTACTGCACAGTATGGATGTCTCATCTGTGTATGTGTTAACAGTGCTTCTCAAACTGGGGTCCCCCAACCAATGGTATCAGCGTGACTTGGGACCTTGTCTGAAATGCTAATGCTCAGGATTCACCCCAAACCTACTGAATCATAAACCTTAGGAACTCAGCGATGTGTGTTTTAACAAGCCCTGCAAGACATTCTGATACACGTTCAAGTTTGGGAACTGCTGGCAAAGCTTGAAAGATAACACCAAGCAATACATGAAAGCTGCTTCCGGGTATAGTTTCCTAGAAAATTTTATTTTCTCCTTTATCTACTTCTACATTCCAACGGATGTGCATTGCATTTGAAGTCAGAAAAGGAAAGTTATTGCCATCAGGGAGAGAGAGAGAGAGAGAGAGAGAGGGAGGGAAGAAGGGAAGAAGTGTATGACCAGCCAACAGAAAAATCGACAAGAGTGCGGCCATCCCCATGCAATTCCTAATAAAGGTATGTTTTAAACGGTCAGTTTGGAATTAAAAGAGAGCTGTATTAAAATTTGACAACTTTTCTCACTTATAAACAGCTTTGAGAAAAACAGTAGAACTGAATGCAGCAAGGTCGTGCTCTCAGATTTCCAGCAAAAATAGAGCACTGGAAATCTATAGCCAAAGTGTAAAATGGGGTATATATGTGACCCAGTAATCCAAACACTAGGGATTTCTCCTACGTAATATCTGAGGGTATGTTTCTTTCAATAATCGTAAAAAAAATTTTTTTTGAAGGCATCCAAATATAAATATAAAATTGATTAAGGGCGCCTGGGTGGCTCAGTGGGTTAAGCCTCTGCCTTCAGCTCAGGTCATGATCTCAGGGTCCTGGGAATGAATCCCACATCGGGCTCTCTGCTCAGCGGGGAGCCTGCTTCCCCTTCCCCCTCTCCCTCGGCCTGCCTCTCTGCCTACTTGTGATCTCTCTCTCTGTCAAATAAATAAATAAAATCTTTTAAAAAATTGATTAAAAGAAGTATGTTATATTCCACAAATAAGAATGTGGTTGTCAGAGGGGAAGGTGGTAGGGGAGATGCGCGACAGGCAAAGGAGATTAAGACCTGCAAACTTCCAGTTACAAAACAAGTAAGTCAGAGACATGAAAAGTACAGCATAGTCGATAATAGCATAATAATGTTGTGTGGTGACAGATGCTGACCACGCTTATCGTAGTGAGTATTGCGTGACGTATAGAATTGTCGAGTCACTATGCTTTATACCTGGAACTGATATAACGCTGTATGTCAACTACGCTAAAAAAAATAAAATAAAATAAAAAATAAGTTTAAGAAAAATTATACACCTTCATGAAAAAGACTATATTATAGTTCTTTAATGAAATGACTATATTACAATTACGACAGTAATATAGTCATTTCATTAAAAAGGATGGCATAATATAGAAATGTATTAATGTGCTGTCAAGAGAAATACACCTATCAATATTAAGCACTTAATAGGCATTAGGCAGTATTCTGAGAACATTCTGAAAAATAACTCACGCAATCCTAACAGCCATATGAAACAGTGAGAGAGCCATCTTACAGATGGCAAGGCACACCGGGAGAATTTCAGCAACTTGCCCAAGACCATCAGGTAGGTGATGAGCAGTGGGGCCAGTTGGTGGCCAACCCCCAGCCTCTCCAGCACCCGCCTTGGTAATCACTGTGCACACAATATCATTGAAATTGTCAGTGACTGTTCGCAGACCACCTGAAAAGTTAGAAAGGTTAAACACCAAAACATGAGCAGTGGTTGTCTCTGGGTCATGGACTCAAAGGTAGTTTAAATTGTGCTTTTTATCAGCTTATCTTTTGTCTCTAAAGAGGATATTCGACTTGTGTAAATGATATATATTTCATTGGAGACATTTTTGGTATACTGACAAGAGAGAAAGAGGAAGAGCTCACGATGGAAGACAAGCTCTACAAAATCCAAACAGCAGAGAAAGAACCTTTGAAAGGCATGGGGTTAGGAAAAGATATGGTACTTCAAGGTAACAATGAGAATTTGAGTGTGGGTGGCATGGAGGACCACCTACAACAGCCATCGTCACATTTCAGGGCCACAGCTACAAAAATGAAGTAAAGCTCGGGGAAATTTTAGTTCCAGTCTGCTCCATGAAAATGAAAATACAGCTTTTCCTCAATTAAGAGACTCTGACAATCGGGGCATTCAAATTGTACGGGACCTTCATCCATGCTACCAACAAGACTGTACTTAGATTCTTCAAGAAAGCCTGTATTTGCTCATCAGCGGGATCCCATACACAGTATCTGTGTTATGCTATCAACAATCTTAACTCAATGTCCAGGGAAGTGCTGCAAGAGCAGGCAAGTGGGCCTTCCTGATGAAAACAGGCCTCCAGATGCAAATATATCATAATGGGGATTGCAGGCTCCAAGAGAGGACTGAAGACAAACAACTGAATGATTACGGGGCTGTAAAGCCTTATAGGACTTAGCACTTCCCAACTGCCAACACCTAATATTCAGATTTCTTCAATCATGATATCCTAGGGCATCCAATCCCTTTCTTTGCAGATGAACTCGTCCTTGTGGTAAATCATACTACTGCACAAAACGTTCACTGCTGGGCAGCTGGGTGGCTCAGTCGGTTAAGTGTCTAACTCTCAGTTTTGGCTCAGGTCATGATCTCAGGGTCATGAGATCAAGCCCTGCGTTGGGCTCGGTGCTCAGCCAGGAGTCGGCTTGAGATTCTTTTCCCCTCCTCCTCCCTCCCTCTCTGTCCCTCCCCAACTCACGCTCTCTCACTCTCTAAAATAAATAAATAAAATCTTTAAAAAAAAAAATGCTCACTGCCCCTCCTTGTGGACGGACTATTCTTCTCTACCCCACTGACATCAAGATAGTCCATAAGAGTTTCTTTGGCCAGTGAAATAAAGATCAAAGTTTCACAGAAACACTTCTAATCAGAAGCTTTAAGAGTCGCTGTATGCTTATGGTCCGCACTTTCTTTTCTTGGCGCCATCAAACCACTGATACACCAGGTAAGTGCAGCTCTATTAGCCTGGATCCCAGAGTAAATAAGCTGTGGGCATCATTACAGCTCACCAGTAATGGACATGAAATGTGAGAACTCAACCTTTGTGGTTGTAAGCCAGGGGACTTTGGGGCAATTGGTTGCTGTAGTGTACCTTAGTATGAACTATGTGATACATCACTGTACCCCTGCTTCCCTGTTTGGAGACCCAATTAACACCAAGGATCACTTCCTCCTAGAAGCTCTGTGACCACTCTCCATATTCTCAGGGATAGAAAAGCAGACCTGGGGGCGCCTGGGTGCCTCAGTCAGTTAAGCATCCAACTCTTGATTTCGGCTCATGTTGTGATCTCAAGATCATGAGACTGAGCCCCATGTGGGGCTCCATGCTAGGCATGGAGCTTGCCTTAAATTCTCTACTTCTCCCACTGCCTACCCCTCTTCCCTGATCACAAGTACATGCATGCACTCTTTCTTTCTCTCTGTCTCTCTCTCTAAAACAAGAAAAAAAGAAAGAAAAGCTGATCTAGTTGCATCTTATCGAAATTGGAAAGATTTGGATTGATGGTTTGATGATCTGAACCACGGTCCCTCTCTGGAGTGGACTGGCAGACTGATTTCTTTAACCCCTTCCTTATATTCAAGATCACCACATACTTATATCCAAAACCCTCTCCTTTCTTCCCAGCATGTCACACGGCCTCTGCCATTCCTGTGAAGGCAGGCTATGAGAGGCCATGGATAGACTCACCAGGAGAAAATAAAACAGGCCTTCAGACAGCATCCAAAGATGACAAAACAGGAAATCCCTTGTTCCAGTAAATATCTTCGAGGGCTCTTTGTTTCTCAAGCCTGGCATGAAGAATCTTACAGTTTGAGTCATACTGACTTCCAAGAATCCAGGATTCCAGCTGTTATTCATAGTTCTACCCATTGACGGCAAAGCAGAGTTGTTGCGGGCAATGAAATGCAAGCATCTGTTTCCTGAATGGTTGATAAGCAGTACTTTTGGACCTCTGCAAACCCATCACTTTCTTATTACAGGGGAAGCCTTGGAAGGCAATGAAAACATTGTGGGGGGGTTGACAATGGTCAAGAGACAGCAGTCATAACAACAGCATTATTATTATTATTATTATTATTATTAAATATGATAGCTGACATGACCTCTTACTGGATGGCACGTACATTCTAAGCACCTCCCAGGCACGACTTCTTTGGCAATTCCTGCCTTACCTGAGAATAAGGTACAATTTATTATCCATACTTTAACGGTGACAAAACAGAAGATTAAAAAGGTAACTTGCAAAGGGTCATAATTCAGTGGAAGATTTGGAATTTGAATGCAAGTCTCTTAATATCAGAGCCCAAATACCTAGTCATCGTATTATATTGCCTGCGATTAAAATAGAAATAAATAAAACTACTTGGAAATTCTTCTGTAACTAGAATCTTCTTTCAAGAAAAGCAACATGGATAAAATGGAAAAACCCTTACCGTAGAGATGGTTTTTGTTTGGGTCCAAACAATGGCACTTTTTGACTGAGTGATCTTGAACAACCCACTTAATCATGCCTGAAAGATGTTACCTCATTTATAGAATGAGGATAATGATTCTCATTTTTTAAGGTTTCAATGAAAACAGAAAATGGTAATAGATGGAAACAGCAACTATAAACTCTAAAATGCTAAGTAAGTGTCACTTATAATAAGTCATTTTTGCAATGCCATAATTGGCTGCTCAATGCAAACAGTGAACTGATATTGACCAGCACTATTAGACCACAGAGAGGAAATCTGTGTATAGCATCAAATTCTGAGCCCCCAGTTTCTTCTAAAGTGGAATAGCTTGTAGCAGACCAACACTCCCACCAAGAAAAATGATAAAAGCCAGTAACATATCAAAATTCATCTGTTTGAAAGCATCAGTGTGTTTCTATGGCAGCCAGAATTTAAAATCCAGACCCCAGAGAGAAGGAAAGCTCACAAAGATGAGCCCAATTGTCTGCATGGTGATGTTTTCCACAGGGTATTTGTCAAAATTATTGGCACAGGTTAAAAAGCTGAAAGAATAGGCAGAAGCAATCGTTACAAGGGATAGAAACCAGCAGAGAGAGAGGCAATTGCATGGGGCTTGGGTTAAAATAAATTGGGGTTCAGGGATGCCAAGTTAACTAGATCTTGAGAAGCAGAAATCAGAGACAGAAGGAAAGAACAGAGAAATGAGACCAAGTTCAGCACCACTCTTCCTCTTGAAGCATTGTCTATGAAATGTCAACAGGGCAGAAAGCTAAGGAGCCAAAGTAAAAGGGAGGGGGAAAAAAGGAAGAGTTCTGACAGTCTTACAGTGCTAGAGAAACAGAACTTAGATGTGAAGATCTGCCGATGGGAAAGAGTTCTTGGAAATGCCACAGGCTCTAAGTTGGGACACAAAGAGGGTGAGACCCTAGGACTGAGGCTCTACACGAAAGGTAGACGGAGCCCTTCAAGGAACGCAATCCAACCTCAGGTCCACTCTATCCATGATGGTATGAGATGATCTTTCCCCTGCCAGCTGCCACAGAAAGGAGTGAATCGTCACTGAAGAACAAGAACACCATCCAGAGTTTTTACAATTTAACATCCACAATGTCCAACATCCAACTGAAATTACCAGGCTTATCAAAAACTGGTATAACTGGAAAAACAGATGAACAATAAGAAGAGACCCACAAGTGACTCCTTTATTGAAGTAAGCAGATGAGAATTGGACCACATAACTGAAATCTATAAAGAATAAAATAGAAATTCCAGAACTAAAAACTACAATAAACTGAAACTAAGAACTCAGCCAACAGACAAGAACATTAAAGAGATGTATATAACTCTGGGAAAAAATTTATCATATATGGAGTTTGGGTCCTTCGAGAGAAAAATAGGGAGACAGGAAGAAGATCAGGATCTGAACAGATAACAGCTCCAAATTTTCTAAAACTGGCAAATGACATCAAGGTACGGATTCATGAAGTGATACAACTCCCTATAAGGATACCTACAGAGAAAATTACACCTCAGTACCTCACAATGAAAGAAAGAAAATTGTCAAAGCATTGGGAGTAGGATGGGGAGACACATATCCTTAAAGGAGCAAAAATTAGACTAACAGCTGATTTTTCACTGCAATGTTGGAAGCCAGAATATGATGGAACATAGTGCAGAAGGAAAGTAACTACCAACCTAGAGTTCTATGCTCAAAGAAAACATTCTTCACAAGGTGAAATAAAAATATTTCCAAACAGACAAAACCTTAGAGACTTCACTGCCAACAGACCAGGAAATACTACAAGGAATTATTAAGGAAGAAAATGATCCCAGACAGAAAGGCAAATGCAGAAAGGGATTTTAAAAAGTTTAAATATGAGGATGAATTTAATGGAACTCTGACTAGACACAAGAAATATAATGTTTTGTGGTATAAAAATTATATGTGCAATTAACATGCATAACAACAAAAACGCAGAAGGCTAGACAGGGTAGAAGAGGTTAAAATGTTCTATATTCTTAGCATTATTTGTGAATTGATTAGTAGTAGGCTGTAATATTCAAAGATTCATGTTTTAATCCCTAGGGAACCCCTAGAAAAATCTACGAACTAATAGAGGGTGATGATGGAATAATTTTTTAGATGTTCAACTAACCAAAAGGGGAGCAAACACAGACACACACAGACACACACACACACACATACCTCACTGGGAAAATAAAAAATAAATGGTGACATAAAAAATGTGACATATCAGAATAAAAGACAACTTAAAGTTAAAAAAATGCATATCATCTATTAAATTAAATATAAATAATCTAAAGGCACCTACTTAAAGTATCAAAATGAATTAAAATAAAATACTTTATACCGATTTTATAAAAGACATACTTTCCATATAAGAACAATTAAAGATTAACAGTAAGGGGTTGGAAAAAGTTATTCCTTGCAAACTAAACAAAAGAAAGTCAATGCAGCTGTATGTATGGAAGGGAAAGCAGTTGTTCAGGCAAGACACCTAACTAAAGATAAAGAACATTTCACACTAATAAAATGGTCAATCCTCCTGGAAGACAGAAACCTTCTAAACTTGTCCACAACTAATAGCATAACATCAAATACATAAAGCAAAAAAAAGAAAAAAAAAGGTTATAACTACAAGAAGAAATAAGTAAACACACAGACAAAATAGACGACTTTCACAAACTCTCCAGTAACTTACAGTTAACTGGTAGAAAAAGCAAAGCAAAATACCAGTAAGAATTTTTTTGAGACAGAAAGAGAAAGAGAAAGATGAAGAGAGCATCCCCATACAAGCAGGGGATGGGGAGGGGCCAGAAGGAGAGCAAGAGAGAATTTTAAGCAGGCTCCACACCCAGTGCAGAGTCCAGATTGGAGCCCAATGCAAGACTCGAACTCATGACCCAGAGATCATGACCTGAACTGAAATCAAGAATCAGACGCTTAACTGACTGAGCCACCCAGGCACCCTACAGAATTTTTTTTATCTTAGTAAGAGTAATAGTATTTATCTAATTGAAATACACAGAATGCAACACTCCAACAATTAGATCATACACGTTTATATGGCTGTTTATTAAATTTTATCATATTCTGGATTATAAAGTGAGCCCAAACAAACATCATTCAGAGTACATTATTTGACTACATTAAATGTAGCAACGAATTGATAACAAAAGATAGGAAATCAAAATGTTTGGAAACTAAACAACATAATTGTTAGTAACCGTGGGTGACAAAAAACATATTAACATGGAAATTAGAAAATATTTTTCTCTGAATATTAATGAAAATACAATTGGTAGGAAGTAGCTACACTGTTCAGAGGGAAATTTATCATCTTAAATGCATCTATTAGGAGAGAAGAAAAGCCAAAAACAATTATCTAGTTATCTAGCTCAAAAAATTAGAAGCCAAATAAACTAAAACATGAGAAGGAAAGAAATAAATACTAAGTTCAGATCTGATATGAAAATAGAGAAAAATCAAAGAAGTTAGTTCTCTGAAAAGACTACAAAACTGATACAAAAAAACACCTCATAAGAGCGTCAAGAAAAAATGAGAAAGAGCATAAATTACAGTATCAAGAGTGAAAGGAGCAACATCACTACAAACCCTAAAGACAGTTAAAAGATGATGTAAAAATACTGGGGTGCCTGGGTGACTCCATCATTGAGCATCTGCCTTCAGCTCAGGTCGTGATCCCAGGGTCCTGGGATTGAGCCCCATGTCAGACTCCTTGCATAGTGGAGGGTCTGCTTCTCCCTCTGCTCCTTCCCCACCCCACTTGTGCTCTCTCACTCACTCGCTTTTGCTCTCTCTGTCTCAAATAAATAAAAACCTTGTAAAAAAATAATGTAAGAATATTAAGAATAACTTTCTGCCCCCAATATGGAAGTTCAGGTTAATGGGGAAAGTCTTAGAACAACACAATTTGGAAAACTGGTACAAGAAGAAATGGGAAATCTGAATAATCCCTATCAATTAGGGAAATTAAATATACATAAAAACTTCCAAACACAGACATCTCCAGGCCTTGATAGCTTCACCTGTGAATTTTTCCAAGCAGTTAAGTCATAGTTAACATATAGTTAACATTAAGTTACAGTTAACAGTCTTACACAAAACCTTCCTGAGTATGAAAGGAAGAAAGGAAGAAAGAAAGAAAGAATAGGAAAGGAAAAAAAAAAGAAGCAGCCACAAGACTATTTCCCAATTTGTTTTGTAAGGTCAGCATTATCTTCAACAACACTCAAACTCTGACATGACCGGTACTAAAAAAGAAAATCACAGAGCCATCTCTTTAATAAACATTGATGTAAATATGCTAAATAAAAACTACTGTATCTTGTCAATGTAATGAAACATCTCGATATTTCTTTAAAAAAAAATCAATGTACTTCACCACATTAACAGGAAAAAAGAGGAAAAACCATACCAACAGCTGTATAGAAATCATCTGACAAAATACAATACTGATTCATGATCATTTACAGCAAATTATCAATAAAATTGTATTTCCTGGGTGCCTGGGTGGCTCAGTGGGTTAAAGCCTCTGCCTTCGGCTCAGGTCATGATCCCAGGGTCCTGGGATCGAGGCCCACGTCGGGCTCTCTGCTCAGCGGGGAGCCTGCTTCCTCCTCACTCCTCTCTCTCTGTCTGCCTCTCTGCCTACTTGTAATCTCTCTCTCTGTGTCAAATGAATAAATAAAATCTTTAAAAAAAAAAATTGTATTTCCTTTATCTGTTGAAAAGGACCGGGGAGAAAAACCATAAGACACTCTTAATCTCATGAAACAAACTGAGGGTTGCTGGAAGCGAAGGGGATGGTATGGATAGGGTGGCTGGGTTATGGATATTGGGGAGGGTATGTGCTATGGTGAGTGCTGTGAATTGTGTAAGACTGATGATTCACAGACCTGTATCCCAGGGCAAATAATACATTATATGTTAATTTTTTAAAAAAAGATATAAAAGAGAAAAAAAAACGCTAGGGCAATTATCATAATCAAATTTGAAATGTTGAAAGTTTCTTCTCTGAAATAAGGAACAAGATAAGATGCTTTCTATCCCACTGTTATCCAACAATATGTAGAAGATGAAGTGCCATAAGACAAGAAAATTAAATAAGAGGATTAGAAAAGAAAAATAAAATTGTCATTATTCATAACTCTCTGGCTTCTACATACAGAAAATCCAAGAGAATACACAGATACATTACTAGAAATGAGAGCACTATCCAAAAAACAGATTGCATTTCTCATTACTAGTAACAAATGATTATAAAATGAAAAAATTTTAAACATTCCATTTGTAATACCATCAAATACTTAGGACTAAATCTAACAAAAGATGTGCAGGACTGCTACACAAGAAACTAGAAAACATTACTGACATAAATTAAGACATCTTCATAAACGGAAGGCTATAGCACATTCATGGGTTAAAAAATCAATTAAATAATGATGCCAATTTTTCTCACAAATCAGGCTCTAGACTTGATGTAATTCCTATCACAATACAATAACTTATTTTTGTGAAAATTGACACAATGATGCTAAAATATATATGGAAACAAAAGAGACGAAGATAAGACAAGACAATCATGAAGAAAAAGAGCAAACCCTTTAAGGGCTCAGACATTCAGATAGCAAGAGTTATTATAAAGCTATAAGAACTAAAATGGTGTGAAATTGGCTCAGGAACAGACAAGCAGTCTGGCAAAACAGAACAGAGTACAGAAACAGACCAACAAATATACATCACTTGATTTGTGACAAAAGCAGCATTACATAGCAGTGGGGGGGAGGAGGCCTGTCAATAAATGATTCTGTGTCATAGGATACCCTATTAGAGAAAAAAAGAAAAGACAAGAGATGAAATGAAACAATGGATCTCTATCTCTACTTCAGCTCAGTCATATATGAATTATAGATCTAAGTTTGAAAAATATAACAATAAACCTTTCAGAAGAAGGTATAGGGGTGCCTGGGTGGCTTAGTCAGTTAAGGGTCTGCCTTTGGCTCAAGCCATGATCTCAGGGTCCTGGGATCGAGCCCGCATCGGGTTCTCTGCTCGGTGGGGAGACCGCTTCCCCCTCTCTCTCTGCCTGCCTCTCTGCCTATTTGTGATCTCTCTGTGTCAAATAAATAAATAAAATCATTATTAAAAAAAGAAGAAGAAGGTATAGAGTATCTTCATGACCCCAAGATATAATCTTAATTTTTTTAAAGACTTATTTATTTTAAAGAGAGAGCAAACAGAAGGGTAGAGGGAGAGGATGAAACTTTAGCAGACTCTGCACTGAGCGTGGAGCCCAATGCAGGCCTGGTCCTAAGACCCTGAGATGACAACCTGACCAGAAACCAAGAGTCAGACACTCAACCAACTGCCCCACCCAGGAGCCCCAAAATCTTAATTTTTTTTAAAGATTTTATTTATTTATTTGACATAGATAGAGATAGTAAGAGAGGGAACACAAGCAGGGGGAGTGGGAGAGGAAGAAACAGGCTTCCCACTGAGCAGTGAGCCCAATGTGGGACTCAATCCCAGGACCCTGGGATCATGACCTGAGCCGAAGATAGACGCTTAACGACTGAGCCACCCAGCGCCCCCCAAAATCTTAATTTTTTTAAAAGATTTTTCTTATTTATTTATTTGACGCAGAGAGAGAGATTACAAGTAGGCAGAGAGGCAAGCAGAGAGAGGAGGAAGCAGGCTCCCCACTGAGCAGGGAGCCCAATGCGGGGCTCGATCCCAGGACCTTGAGATTATGACCTGAGTCGGAGGCAGAGGCTTTAACCCACTGAGCCACCCAGGCACCCCCAAAATCTTAATTTTTAAGTAGAACTAGAAAAGCACTTATTATAAAGAAAGATATTGATATATTAGACTATATAAAAGTTAATAATTCCTGTTCACAAAGACAACATGAAAAGAATAAAAGTGTATGTCACAGACTGGTTGAAAATATATTCAACACAAATATCCAACAGACAACTTTAAACCAGAGTATATAAAGAACATCTATAAATCAATAAGAAAACAAAGCAAACCATTAAAAACAATGGTAAAAAACTTGAAATGTAACTCACAAAAGAGTACAGCCAAGTGTTGGGTTAGTATATGAAAAAATGCTCAATCTCATTAGTCATCAGAAAAATGCTAATGAAGACCACAATAAGATACACTACAACTGGGGCAACCTGGGTGGTTAAGTCGGTTGTGTGCCTGCCTTCAGCTGGGGTTACAATTCTGGGGTCATGGGATCAAGCCCTACATTGGGCTTCTTGCCCAGTGGGGAGCCTGCTTTTCCCTCTCCCTCTGCCTGCTGCTTCCCCTGCTTGTGCATGCTCTCTTTCTCTTGCTTTCTCTGTGTCAAACAAATTAATAAAATCTTAAAAAAAAAAAAGATACACTACAACCACCAACAAAAGTAAAAATCAACACAAATGACAATCCCGAGTACTATCAGACACTGATAGTGGGAATTTAAATTGTTAGCACCAAATTTCAGAAAACTGTTTACAATTTCACCTAAATTTGAAGCTATATCAACATTATGACCAAGAAATTCCACTACTTAGAATATACCCCTCAGGAATGTGCAGAAAGTCTTCCCAAACAAATGTTCAAGAATGTTCATGGTAGTGCAGCTTATAAATAACAAAAACCCAGAGTCATCCTACAATTCAACAACAGTAGAATGGATACATTATTTTCAGCATACTTGTTTAATGGAATACCACACAGTGATGAAAAAAGAATGACCTACGACATGAATGTATTTCACAAATACTGCAGGGCTAATAAAATCAGACACAAAACCCATACACTTTATGATTCCATACATGCAAAGTTAATCTGTGGTTACAGAGGTCAAGGTAGTCCTAATGAGTGGACAGTAGTGATGGCAAGGCACACAAGTGGGCGCCTTCTATTTCTTGATCTTGTATGGCGGCTACAAAGTATAGTCACTTCGGGACAATTCAGCATGCTGTCCCACTTAGGATGTACTCCCATCACTATATGTGCTACATTTTCATTTTAAAAAATCCAGCTCTAAGGGCACCTGTCTGGCTCAGTTGTTGCATGCAAATCTTGATCTCAGAGTTATAAGTTCAAGCCCCACATAGGGTATAGAGATTACTTAAAAATAAAATCTTCAAAAAAAAAATCTAGTTCTACTTCTTATTATCTTTTCATGAGACAACAAGAAAGAAAAATCTTTGGAGCTTTTATCAGTGAAGCAAAAAACTTGACTAAGTAAATCCTTTATGACTGTCATTTCAACTTCTTCCGATGGGAAACACCCAGGCCCCTACTAGCAGACCAGGAATTTCAGATCACATTAATTCCCCACGTGACCCAGGCCTGGCCAATCAGAGAGTTGCATCTCCTGGCCACATCACTGACTGATTAAGAAATGAGCACATACCCCAAACAGGACCAGTGACTTGGGGATAGGTTTTTTGATAGCATTTTGTGAAAAGAACAGCAAACTTTGCCACTGAGATTAAAAACTAACCAGTGAACATTATCCTTGGCATTGCTATCGCACTGTGAAATTCTGTCTGAGAATAAAGAAAAAGTAGAAAAGAGCAAAAATGGTGATGATGATGATAGATATACAGATAGACAAGAAAGAGATGGCAGATGGAGCCAGACAGACAATACATAAATAATAGATGGACAGAGAGAAAGGAGATAAATTGATTATTCATAGAGATGGACTTATAATGACATATTTTTAAGAACATGAATACAGTCACATCCAATCTTGGACTTTCCAACTTTGAGAATCAATAAACTCCTTCTTTTGCTTGACGCAGTAAGTTGGGTTTCTGTCATTTGTAGCCAAGAGCCCTGACTGTTAAAATTTCCAAGGCCACTTCTAGCATTAAGTCCACGGCTTTGGCAGTGCATTCCAAATTTTTCCAAAGAAGCATCCCTTACGGGCTAAGAAGAATGAACAATACACTCAAAAGTCAAGCCCTTCCACCAAGCCAGCTTGATGTTTCTTTGAAGTCTCATAGATTAGTTTTTAGAAATCTAAGCAGAAAATCATGTGAATTTTCTAACTTGCTCCATCATATTTTGTCTTTTTTTTTTTTTCAAGATTTCTTTATTTATTTGAGAGAGAGAGAGCGTGCGCACAAGCAGGGGCAGTGGCAGGCAGAGGGAAGGGAGAAGCAGCTGAGCAGAGAGCCTGACGTGGGGCTCAATGCCAGGATCCCAAGATCATGACCTGAGCCAAAGGCAGACGCTTAACTGACCGAGCCACCCAGGTGCCCCGATATTTTGTCTTAATACAAAAGTATTTCCTCCGAATTGTCAGGTAAAATTGACTGCCCAAGAAAATGTGCTGTATGCTTCTGGAAGGTTCCTGCCACCTGCACACAGCACCTTGTGCTCCTACGACATTCCCTGGTTTAAAAAGCACAGACATAGGGAAGGGGTTATGGCCTCCAATTCCCACAGGGGTCAAGCAGGTAAGACAAAGGGTGCAGGAGGGGGAACACAAGCCAGTCCTAGGGGAGCGCCCCCACCCCACTCAGATGTACTTCCTTGTGGCTCTGGGGGAATGTCTTTTAAATCCCCACGCAGGCCAAACACATCCACAGCATGAATACAGTCAGGACAAAACCACTCCCCACCTCGGAAACTGAACACACATTCTTCTGGGTTTCCATCTAAAACACAGGCAACTACTTAACACCGTTGCCAACATCCGTTCTCCAAATACCCCATATTTGTCTTCTTATAAAAGATCTGTCTTTCAAACAGAGATAAGGCACAGAAGCTTTGGTATGTATTTATTTAGTGAAACTATATTATACTTTCTGAAAATCAGATGGCTTTATCTGTGCGCTCTAGGAGGAAAATTATCCTCTCCAACAGGTACACTCACATCCTGTGTGACATATTGAATAACCTCGAAGTTTCAGTCTCAACCGACAATGTCTGAATTGCTTTTAATTTAGCAAGTATGAAAAAGAGAACAATCTGGCAGCTCCTTCTTGACACCTGTCAGAGGAGGGGTTAGAGTCCTCTCATGAGAAGCTGGTGTTCATAGAAGTATTCTTTCTCCATTTTAGGCTACCAAGAGCACACCCTCACAGCATGGGGCCATGGCTATCACTCCTGAGACAGACACCAGCTTTTGAAATCACCGTGTGTTTTTTTTCACACAGTTATTTCTGGTGTTTGGCTTTGTTTTGTTTTTTGTATTTTTTTGTTGTTGTTGTTGATAACTTGGTATTCAATCTGAACTTCATAAAGAAAAGGAAAAAAATTTAAAAATAAACATCAACAACCTTTCCAATTACGTACTGTGGCTCTTGTACAATAGACATTCGTTCAGTGGTTTGCCTGGTTTACTTGTAATACAACAACCTTTATGGGGAACAAGATCGCCTTGCTACAGGAGAGTCCATTGCCAAGTCAAGACCAAGGTTTAATGCAGGTAGACTGAAAAAGCAAAGAGTCACCTCCTCTGCCACCCACAGGGCCTCCAGTATTTTAGGTACAAATCATTTCAGAGTAAGAACAATGGTAATAAAGATAACGATGTAGGAAACAGAATTGCGTCTTTATGGTCCTTGGAACATCAGTTAAGGGCTTCACGTGCATTTTTATGTAATCCTCTCAACCCTGTAGGGCAGGTACTGAAAATCTCCCTTTCATTCCAGAGGAGACGGAAGCTCAGAGGAGTGACTGCAAGCTCCCAGAAGCTGTAGTGACTGGACTCCAGTCCATGTCTGATGCCAGAGACTTTGCTTAACCATTTGGCCATTCACTGCCTAGAAAGTTGGAGGGATCTCCAGAAATCAGCTACCCAACCTTCTACTGTTACGGTCCTGTCAACATCCTGATCTTTCCCCCAAATCTGGCCACTGTCCAGTCTTTCCCGGTGAATATCACCACCTTCCACTTAGACGCTCAAGCCAGAAGTCCAGGAGACTTTACTGTTTCATATTCTCCCTCCCCACCTCCCCTCCCCCCATCCCCTTGGTAAATCCAATGCAACTCCAAGACTATTTCATTCTACCTCTTCAAAAGCGATTGTACCAATTCATTTCCCTACACCTCCACCACCAGCAGCCTTGTCCAAACCACCAAATATTCTACAGCCTTCCCCTTCGTTCTGGTCCATGTCCAGCCTGCTCATCAGTATGGCTGAGTGATCTTTTAGAAATGCAAATGCCACCCCTTCACACTCAAAATAATCTGATGGTTGCCCATCAAATTAAATAAATTCCAATAAAGACTGGAATCCACATATGGCCTAACAGGGCCCTGCACGGACCCCACCTGCTTTTCTCTTCCTGTCTCTGCTTCAGCCACACCAAATTCCAGGTCTTCTGAAGCTCAGGTTGCCTTCTGATCACAACTGCTGTGCACACTGTTCCCTCTGCCCAGAATTCTCTTCCTTTCTTCTTCACCTGGTTAAAATCTATTCCCCTTTCAAATTCTGGCTCGTGATCATCTCCTGAGGGAAGCTGAGACAGGTGAGGTCTGACCAGGTCAGCCCCCTCTCCCAAAACAACGCTTCTCTCATTTGAAACACAAACCAGAACTGCAATGTGGTATTTGTGTGCGAGACCTAGTGAACAATGGGCCGTTTATCTGGACTAACTGGAAACAAATTCTTTCTGAACGCCTGCAATCTCTGCATTAACACACACTTGGGGCAGGTTGGAGACACAGTAACCATGGTAACTGCACCTACTTCAAGGTCAGGGACCAGAGTTTGAATCCTGACTCTACTTATCGACCTTCTGACCTTGAACAAAACACATGAACTCCCTGGAGCTCAGTTTTCTCAGATGTAGCAAGAGGCCAGTGCCAGCCCCACTCCCTTCCCAGGGTCAAGGTTAAATAAGGCAGAGAGGTAAGGGTACCCAAATCGTAGCTCTTGCCACATGGTAGGGGGTCAACGGCATTTGCTGGAGACTCATGTACAAAAAGATGGATTGATTTCCAACAAATATTGTTAAGTTAAAAAAGCAAACTGAGGAGCGCCTGGCTGGCTCGGTCGAAAGCGCATGTGACTCTTGATCTCTGGGTCATGAGTTTGAGCCCCACGTTGGGTGTACAGATTACTAAAAAATAAATAAATACATTTCAAAAAAAAAAAAAAAGGCAAATTGCTGAGCACTACAGAGTACAGATCCACAGGGTCAAGGACCTGAAATGATGTAGTTCAACTACAACAAGGGGGCTAGAGTTGGAGAAGCGGCTACGGTGGAGATAGGAAATGAAGGAGAAGGGGACCTTGACCTTACAGAAGGCCTATGCTATGTCTCCAAAAAGCACAGCACAGTCAGAGATGTGTGCAGCAGGTCACCGCTGAATAAGCAACTAGGGCTGATCTCTCTGGCCAGGTTCTGTCTCGTTACCACGACAGCCCTCTGGGCCCAGAGCTATGCCTCAATTAGCAAAAGAAATGAATGGAAGGTATATCTTAAACAAATAAGGAAGAAATAATGATAGAAAAAGTGCTTTTTAGGGGGCACCTGGGTGACTCTTGATTTCGGCTCAGGATGTGATCTTGCAGTGGTAGGATCAAGCCCCACGTTGGGCTCCCTGATGAGCTCGGAGTGTGCTTCAGACTCTCCCTCTGCCCCTCCCCTGCTCACATATTCTCCCTCACTCCCTCTCTCAAATAAATTTCTTTAAAAATCTTTAAAAAAAAAAAGAAAGACAAGAAAAAGTGTTCTAAGAGTGCTTAACAAATCTGATCACCCAAGTATTTCAAAATCTCTGAAATCCATATAAGTTCTAGAAACAGATGGGCGTGACGGCTCTTGCATCACACTGCGAATGTACTTAATGTCCCTCTGTAACACGGTAAATTTTATGTGATGTATATTGTACCACCACCACAACAAAAACATTCATCAATGTCTTTTCCCCTGAGTGGAAAAGAACAGCCAGCTGAGGGCCTGTATGACCACAAATTCTTTATTAATCATATTTTTTGCTGTCACCGTGCCCTATCCTTCAATATCATGCATTTCTTCCCAAGAGTAGTTGGAGCTTCAAAATGGCTCAAGTGTCTCAAAAGCAGGAAACTGTCATTACGCCACGGGCAGGAAAAAGCTAGAACTGGCCTGATTACCAAAGCTCTGGTGAGAAGTAAAAATGTGATTTTCAGTGACAACTGCCATCGATGGAGCTGACACTAAAAACTGGGGACAGGGAAGACAAACCTCCGCAGTTCTCACCGCAAAAACTGTAAATATAGGCAATCTTCAGTAGCTTTAAAAACGGAGCCATTCTGGAAAGTATCAGAAGGTTTAGAAGAAGAGTCACAAGCTATAAATAAAAGCAGCGGTGAGTTAAAGAGATAATTAGATTGGCAAAAAGAAACACAGTGGAAAATTGAAAAGAATCCTTTCGCTGACAATGACATCTTCAAACATGGTTGCAATCTACAAAATATGAAGGGAAAAAAGAAGATGGGATTCCTCTGATATGAGAAATTGAGGGCAAAGCAGATTGGCTCAATAGCCCAATCCACTTTTTCTTTTTCCAAAGAAAGGGGCAAAATGGGTGGTAGATTAAGTTTCCTTTGTGTTAAGTAGGAAAGGAAAACGCTGATCACAATGCAAGCATTTGACAAGAGACCCAATAACACTGAAACAGACTAGCTATTATCACAGAGAACTAAAATCTATAAAAACTATTTTTAAACAATTAAGCCAGTTCAGACGGATAGTGAGTTTTCCTATGCTCACGTTTGCAAAAATATCTGAATCTATTTTATTTTAACCCTATTTGGATCTTCTAATTTAATAAAACCCCATTAATTCTAAAAAGAGGTCAGCACATTAGCAAAAGCTGGTATTTGATTTGCTTGCATGGGATTATCCAATATTTTTATTAAAGAACAATGGTTTATCCAAGTCGCTGCAAGGTACCTCCTTCTTTAACTAATCTGGCACTGCTTTAATCGAGTTTGCTTTCAAATAATCCTCTGGCACCAGAGATGTCAGTAAACAGATACAGAGGGTATAGAGCATAACTTGATCAAATGTAATATATTTTTCTTATAAATTGAATTCCAAACTACACCCTTAAGATCCGACAGTGAAGAAAATCTAAGCATGAGCTAGAGAGAATTGATGTGAAACACACAGAAAAGGCAGGAGGCAGACAGAAAGCTCATGGGAAGGGGACCCTGGGCCACCGAGGCCACAGGCAGAGTTCTGTGATGCAGAGCAAATGGGACACTGACGAAAGATAATGGTGTTTCTGTTTAGTGGCTGGGTGTGTTTTTGCTTTTCTGTACGGTTATATTTTTTTTTTGAAGGAGAGCAGAAAGAGAGAAAACCCTAGAAGATGACTAGAATGTTTTCAGCCCCATACCCAAAAAACATCAGAGGAGAAAGAGAATTGTATGTAATCTTTAAACATCTTTGTGCAGTCAGTAAAGGGAAATGGTAATGCTGAATTTTAAGTTAAGAGAGTACAGCACTGAGTGGTCAAAACCCCGGTCTCTAGGGTCAGGAGATACCGATGAAGATCTTGACTACACCACCTGCTGCTGGCTGGGTGATCTCAGGTAAGTTATGGGTACACACAATATCTTCGATTCTGCATCTGTCAACACAAGGAATGACGGCTCCCAGGACCTGAGGGCAGGTGAAGAGTGGAATGAGTGTGGGGGATACTCATAGGTCCAAGAACGAGACATGACCCACGCGTGAGAAAAGGTTCTGCCAAGAGAACTTGGCAGGAAAATCGGAACCACCATAGAAAAAGAACAAAAGTGAAATCCTGCTTTCCTAAGTAAAGGCTGAGGAAGAAGCTAGAAGCAGTGATACAGCGATGCAATGACTGTCATCCAGAGAATTCCTGGTCAAAGAGCTCTGGTAATTAGGGATGTGGCTGTGTATGGCAATCTCTGGAGAACCTCCGAAAGCAACCATGAGCGAAAGAGCCTACTTGAAACATCTGCTAAGTCCAGAAAGTGCTGAGAGCAGCTTGTGACAGTTCCAGGCAAGTAAGCACATTCACACCCCCACGGGACCCTATCTGACCCTGGAGAATGCAGGAACCGTGATCAGTAGAGGAGGGAGGAGAGAGAGAGAGAAGTTGGTCACCCTTCTTTCCCCTGTATGTAGCAAGCCCCAGAAACCAAGCTCAGAGTTTTAGCAATTGCACTGGATAGATGTGCAGCTGACTCTGGTGACTCACAGGGGCTAAAGGACCTTCCATTATGAATAGGTTATCAGAAGATCAGTAGGGCCTTCTAGAATTTTCATCCAGAGGCAGCAACAGAACCACCTCCACTGACTAAATCTAAAGAGACTATAGCAGACAAAAATTACTTTGGAAATATGTAAGACAAATCACGCTCTTTCAACATGGTGGTTACAGGTTTCAAGGTACAGGCTAATTGTTACAAATGATGGTATTCATTGGGGATTCACCAAGTGCCAGGCACCATGTTTATCACTTTCCAGGCCAACATCCTATTTAACCCTCCCAACAGCACCAGGAAGTGGGCACCGTCATCATCCCCATTTTACAGATGACAGAAAACCAGTAACTCGCCCAAGGTCGTGTAAGTTGGCAGTCACGTGGATCAGCAGAGCTGGGACATCAAGCCACAATGCCAGTTCTTTGCTTCTCCTTCTTTTAAGATGACTGAAGTAATACAATTGGGCTTACCTTGCGATTCACGTGGATTTGCTCAAATTGCTCTCCACAATAGCCCACCGTGATGGCCCACCCTAGGTGGCCCAAGATGATATGAAGACAAACCTGGGATCTGAACCCAGACAGTTTGGCTCCAAAGACCGTGCTCTGAACCAGCATGATGAAAGGCCTGCCTGAAAGTACTTCATAAACTTTAGAGGGCTATGTGAATGTCAAAAGGGACCATGATGAAGATGATGATGATGACAGCTTGGCCGCATAGAAAGGGCAGGACCGTGGGCTGACCTAGAATACCAAGGAGGGGGGGGTTCATCGGGCAGAAGCAGCAGCAAAGCAATGAACATTGTATGATCTAGGAGCAGCAAGGCCAGGGACTGTTCTCACGGCGGAACTCATTCACGGGGCAGCCAGGAAAGTGAATCAAGGAGCGAATAAACAATAAATCCATAAAACAACACTTCGCACCCATGCGCACACTTGCCTCCTAGGACATGGTCATCACTCACGTTAAGAAGAAATGGAGGGAGACAAACCATAAGAGACTTTTAATCTCACGAAACAAACTGAGGGTTGCTGGGGGGTGAGGGGGTAGTGATAGGGTGGCTGGGTGATGGACATTGGGGAGGGTTTGTACTATGGTGAGTGCTGTGAATTGTGTAACACTGATGATTCAACAGACCTGTACCCCTGAAACAAATAATACATTATATGTTAATTTTTTAAAAAATTTTTTTAAATCAATCACTGGGAAAAAAATAAAAAGAAGAAGAAATAGAGCAAGAAGCAACCCGGGGACCTTGGGACGAAAGCCGCAGAAATGGACTCTTCCTTTGGCGACACCAGCACCATTGATCAGAGGCTCACTGAGATGTCACTCTGACTCCAACACCCAGGCGTTGTCCGTCTTCCTCGGACCCGTCAGGAATGCCTCCCTCCTGGAAACGGCACTGGGTGGTGGGGCCATCGTTACTGGTTGGACCCTCCTGCTTCTCTGCCTGACTTCGTGTAGTGAATCAAAAACGAGTCGGCTGGGTGGAAAAAGTGTGTGCTTTCATCTCTGAAGACCACTCCGGATTTGCAATGTGCCCACCCCAAGAAACTCAAGAGAAGTGTTCAGGGTATCTGAAATGGTCTGCAGCACGGGAATTTTTTTTTTTTTTTCCTCGTGGGAAGGACACATCTTTAAGGTAGGAGGGTTTAGAATGCTCAGGGTCTGGCACAGTACTCGCACATCAGTAGTGAGCAACTAGTAAGTAGTAGTTTAATGTAGGCTGGTTGGCTGGTTGGTGAAATAAATAAGTGAAAGAAAGAAAAGAAAGGAAGGGAAGGAAAGGAAAGGAAAGGAGAAAGAAAGGAAGAAAGAAAGAAATGGTAAGAGGCAAGAATACCGACTTTGAGATCAGGCTCACTTAGGTTTCATCATCAACTTCCTGNAGGAAGAAAGAAAGAAATGGTAAGAGGCAAGAATACCGACTTTGAGATCAGGCTCACTTAGGCTTCATCATCAACTTCCTGTGACTCTGTCCAAGCCACTTAACCTCTCTGAGCCTGAAAATCCATTTGCAAAAAGAGGTAACGACAGCCACAGTGAAGGATTTCTGTTCTCTTTTCTGTTATGGTTCCTTCCAGCCTCCATTACTTTACACACTGTAACACCCTGATTTGGGCTTGGTGCCCTGCCCCTCTCCCATCCTCAGTACCACGGTCAGTTGGGGGGATCTAACTCGATTGGGGAGTAAAGAAATAACTTCAGCCTAGGCCAACCAGTGTGTTACATTCCTATAGAGAAGGTGATGCCTCAGAGGCAGGACCATGAAGCCAATAACAACTGTATTAGGCAGGGTTTTCCAGAGAAACAAGCAATAGGTGGGATATACATATATATCCACCTAAGAATCAGACACTTTCCAATTTTTTACTCCTCCTCCAAGACTATCCTAAGCACAGGCAAGTGTGTGTCTATATAGATCTCTTCCTATGCCAATAGAACATACCTTACACACCATGCTGCATTTTAGCTGTTTCCCCTTAAAACATATCTAGGAAATCAAACCACATTACATACTAGAGGTCGACACAATTTCTTTTGTGTGCTACACATTTCTCACCCGCCCCCATCAAATGACAGGTAAGATTTGTCTACGCGTCTCCTGTGTGATTTTATACATATGCGTTACAATGTAACACCTATTTATATTTTATATATTTATATATTTTAATATACATGTAATTATGTTATATATTTATATTACATATTATATAATTTTATGTCCCATTATCTCTATACATGTGAAACCTCTAAAGGAGAGAATGCAGAAAGTAAATGAAAAAAGCGAATTATTTTCTAAGAGAGCAATATTACTCAGGACTCATCCATCCCTTGGTGGACAGTCTGATTAAGACCCAGGAGTAATGGGAGCAGCCTTCTTAGCGAGGTTTTATTATATTAAGATAATCAGAAATGATGTGTTGTCTCCTGATGGTTCAGTGGAACAGCCTACCTTTGGGGAAGGCTCTTAGCCTTCAAAACCCACAGACCTGGGCTGGATTCTTTGCTCTGCCATTTGATGGTAGGGTGACCTAACCCCTTGGAACCACAACTACTTCATCTGTAAAATGGATACTTCTTGAAGTTTCCACCACATAAATATATATATGGAAATATAAAGCACAGAACTTAAGCTCAGTGTTACCAATTAAAATCAGGCCCTTCTTGGGCACCTGCATGGCTGAGTTGGTTAAGCTTCTGACTCCTGATTTTGGTTTAGGTCATGGTCTCAGGGTCGTGAAATTGAGCCCTGCATTGGGCTCCACACTCAGCACAGAGTTTGCTTAGGATTCTTTCTCCTTCTACCCCTCCCCACCCCAGCTCACACTTTCTTTCTTTCTCTCTCAAAATAAATAAATAAAATCTTCTTAAAAATAAATAAAATGTAAAAGTAAAATAAAATCAGTCCCTTTTTACATCCTTCACATCCTTTGGGGCTCTTCTTTGGAGAACATACAATTGTTCAGCTGACAAGGCCAAATGGCAGGTAGCCAAGTACACAGGTAGAGACTTGTATGGGCTCGTCTCTATCACGTTGAGAAGTGGTGAACATTCATGCTCCCATTAGATAGCTTTGCAATGGGTGCCCTGCCCTCCAAACTTGCCTACCAGGTCCCAGGCACTGTGCTAGTCCCTGGGATTTCCCACATGAATAAGCCCCCAAGGATTTCCAAAGTAAGTAAAGCAAGAACAAGGGGGAAAAAAACCACATCAGTGATTGTTCCACATGTCATATCACTACTATGGGAGTTTATAAAAAATACAAGGAATGCAGAGGAAGAAAATCCAGGTAAGAGTTACCAAAGGAGGATGCCCTCTGCCCTGGATGTCGCAAGAGAAAGAGAATGACAAGTTGCCGATGGAGAGAAGGGTGCCTTCGTGAACTTGGAACACCCCTGTCTGATCCTCCATAATCCCTCTATCTGATGTCTCATTTTCACCCTTGGCCCACATAATGTGTTCCCGAGAAAGGAGGAAGCAAAGCTCTTAGGACATAAAGTCAGTCATTCTTCTCCAGTGTCTTCCCACCTCACTCGAATAAAAGCCAGAGTCTTTACAATAATCTTCCATTTCGTACTTGAGCTGTACCTCCTTTACGTTCCTCAAACCCATCAAGCACATTTCTATCTCAGGGCCTTTGCACCTGCTATTTCCTCTTCCTGGAATGCTCCTCCCCCAAGTCTCTACAAGGCTTATTCTTGGACCCCCATTTTACTCCAGAGTAGTCTCATCTTTGACCATGGTGTTTCACTTATTTAGGTGTTCAGTGGATAAGCTATAGATTGCTGTGCTTTCTGTTGCACGCACAATGCCTAGAGCTGTGCCTGACACAGAGAAGGCAAACAATAAATATTTTGTGGGAGAAAATAAGTGACTAGGGATTCCTGGCAAAGCTACAGAGGTGTGAAGGGTATTGGCAGCTTTCAGGTAGAACAGAAGATGAGAGAAACAAACAAAACAGATTAAGTGGGGGAGAGAAAATTCTGTTCATTCTACAGGTGCATCATCTGCAACAGGAGTTCACTCACCAATGTGCAGTGACTAATATGCTTGAGTCAATGGAGAATCCCTACCCATATTTCTGGGGCTCATCAGCGACACTTCAGGCTTTTCAGAGAGAAAGCACAAAAGGAAGGGGCACAGAACAGCACTGATCAGGAAGGACAGGTGTTAAAATAAGGATAAAGTATCAGCTAAGCCATACCTATGGGAAAATGCACCTTGCCGTGACAGCATGCACATGTTTTGTTGCTAAAAAGAGCATGCATTGAATCAGCAGAACTAGATAAACATGACTCAGTCCCTGAGATGTGTAGAGACTTGGGGGTGATACAGAAGAGATTTAAGGGCTGAGGCATTCTCGTGACCATAAGAGAAAGGCGTCACCAGCAAAGAGGTGAAGAACACGGGGACAAGGACCAGAGACCAAAGGGAACATACCGCCACGCGCACAACGGAGAAAGTTGTGCACATGTGCACATCCTGAGCAAAGTACCTGACCATTTTTTCTCTGTGGGTATGATCACAGCCAGTGCGATTCAGCCAAGCATCTGAGGACCAAGGTCCTGTCTCTGCCCCGTGTCCTTGCATCGTGGTCACCAGGAACCCCAAACAGGAGCAGCAGGCAGGAGTCTAGTGGAGAACCAGACATCATCAGCACCACAGCTGCAATTCAACCAAAGGCCAGACCTCTGGACTGAGAGGAGGGGGCTAACTTCATTGACAGGGTATTGTGCCAGACCCTAGGCTGAGACTCATCCAGTAAGCATGACCCTGTAGCAAATGTATTCTTTCAAACCCAGGACTTCGAACTCATGTTTTATTCCTATAATCAATATGAGGATGATGCCAGGAGTTCAGAGATAAATGGCCCCTGCTTATGGCCTGGTGGACAGACACAACAAAAAGGAAGTGGATTCTTTATCATATTCGAGAAGAGAGCAGTAGATAAGGACAGGAGATCTGGCATCAGTGCCTGTGGAAAGCTTCTGTAGAGGAGGCGTTATCAGAGTTGGGTTTTGAAGGATAAGTAGGAGTTTGCCACCAGAGGGAAGGAGGAAGGGCATTCCATGCAAAGGCAAAAACTATGAGCAAGTATAAACTATCTGAAGACCAGCCAAGAAATCCAGCGGAAAGTGACTCTGGGGTGCATTTGCGGGAGAAGGGTGGTTTTTTTGCTCAAGCTGGAGATGGGGTGCCTGAGACTGCATCAAGCTAAGCACTCTGGAGTTGATCCTGGACTTGGTGGATGGACAGAGGAGGTCTGCAAGCAGGCAGACATGGTTGCGTGAGAGTAGAAAGGGCTTTTCACACTAAACCGTATAAGGAGCCCTGGTGTTTTTAATGACAGAATCCACGTCCCTTCAGCCATGGAACATTCTGCAGTCATATGCTGCCTTCTTTTCTGGGAGGGCAAGAGGCAGGCAACAGCTGCTCATGCTGCAGACACATGCCAGCAACACTCATTGTTCAGATCCATTCTCTAGAATCCTCAGTATTGATGTCCTGCGAGCTTGGGTCCCTGGGCGAAACCATCCTCCGGCACATCAGACAGACAGTCCAGCCAAGGTCCTCACCGAGTAACAGAATGAGATGCAATTCGGTTTCTGGAACCCTTGATGGATCAATCTGCCAGTCTGCACAGCACACATAAACATGGTGGGTACAACAGCCATTCAGCCACCAAGGCCCCCGCATAAATAACATCCTCTTTAGTCAATGCTCAAAGAGAAACCCCAGGATGCATCGTCTTGCAGAGGAAAAATAATAAAGTCGCCTGACTCAGAGCTACGAGCGAGCAGGGGCATCATGAGAGCAAGGTCTCCATGTCCCTGGAAATTCAGGACTGCCTGAGAAAGGGACAGCAGGTGAAATGTACATTGCAATGTGCAAACAGACACAACTGTCAGCTAACCGGGCCATCAAGAAGATGAATGCAAAAGTATGCAACAAATAAATCAGGCAGGTACTGTGGGGGAGGGGGTGGAGAGAAAAAGTAAGTAGTAACAGCAGACAGTTGTGCAGCATCTGCTGGACATCACACCCACTCCTGGCACTTTACACACGTTACATCATGTCATCCTCACCATAAAGTGGGAGCTATTAAGCGGGAGCATCCTCCAGCTACAACGGAGGACACAGAGGCACAGAGAGGGTGAGTAAGGTATCCAAAGTCACACAGCTCAGGAGCCACAGAGCCTGAATGAAAATGCAGACTGTCGGGCTTTAGAGCTCAGGGGTCTAAACCACTACCACCCCAGCAAGTTCCTAGCAAGAGAAGAGACCATCTCACTGCCCCAGCTCTACCTGTCTCTGAGATAGGGGCTGCATCTTTTGAACCTTGATTTTTTTAACGGTGAGAGGACAATATTGGCAGTGGTTATCTCAGAAGGTCTCGAACCAATTAAGTGAGTGCCTGGCACCCAGTAGGCAGCCAGTAGATGTTTGCTAAATCCCCAATGGAGAAGAAACCCAAAGAGCTCTCGCTATGGTAATTTAATCTCAAAACACACATTTACTCAACATTAATCCCTTCCCATAAAGTGCCTCATTTATGCCATTCACCCTGCCTGCCGACCATCCTGAATCAAACCTCCTACTTACTTCCCCACATGGCCACAGGCTACTCAGTGTCCAGACCTCTAGGCCCCAGGGTGTTTCTTGAAAGGCGGATCCATCCCCTGGGGCTTCCCCAGGAAAGCCCTATTAAGACTGACCTTTGGGGTGGGAGTTCCTGGGTGGCTCAGTAGGTTAAGCATACAATTCTTTTTTTGTTTTTTTAAGGTTTTATTTATTTATTTGGCAGAGAGATAGAGAGCACAAGTAGGCAGAGCAGCAGGTAGAGGGAGAGGGAGAAGCAGGC
>LNAC01000123.1:3550355-3566858 GCA_002007465.1 Ailurus styani
GACACAAGGAGGCAGGGCAGCAGGGAGGGGGGGAGGGGGAGCAGGCCCCCCCCCCCCACTGATCAAGGAGCCTGATGCGGGGCTTGATCACAGGACTCTGGGATCATGACCTGAGCTGAAGGCAGCTGCTTAACCTACTGGGTCACCCAGGCGCCCCAAAGTGTCCAACTCTTGATTTCGGCTCAGGTCATGATCTCAGAGTCCTAGATTGAGCCCCACGCCCGCTCCCTGCTCAGTGTTGGAGTCTGCTTGAAGCTTCTCCCTCTCTCTCTGCCTCTGCCCCTTTCCCAGCACACACACACTCTCTCTCTCTCTCTAGTTTAATAAATAAACAAATCTGGGGGGGAAAAAAAAGACTGACATTTGGGATAACAATGTGGCCTGTAATAAAGACAACCATAACCGGTCTCTGGGTGAAGTTCCAATCATGAAGATACCCCAAGATTCACCAGAGTTCAGCAAGCCTGCTTGAAAAAGATGGGCCACTCAAAGTAGAAGTCAACACAAAATCCTTTTCTCCAGACAGCCAGCATTTCAAGACATTTTCAAACACCTCCAAATATCTCCACACTTACAAATAATCTCCTGTTTCCAAATTCAGCGACATTGATCAAGTCTCTCTTAGGCGCCCACCCCTACCATAGCTACTAGAGCTGAAAAGATCAGTAAGACATGGCTCTGTCTTCAAGGATCTTTCAATGTTAAGGAGAAAAATTCACAATGATGGTAAACCCCACATTATAAGTGTTCCGTGGTACTAGGAACAAGATGCTGTGAAGCTGGGCGGTAAGGGGTATTGCTGTCTGCCTTGGGGAGGGGTCAGGTCATGGCAGACTCCTTCCCCAGGATTGGGATATCAAAGATCGCCAAAGCTCAGTGGTAGAAACATGAAGATGTTGGCGCTGCAGAGCATGGGTGTCAGCCTGGACCACACGGGGACATTTGCGAAGCTTGCGAAGATCCCACGTGGGATCGGAACTGGGAAGTGTGGGCAGAGGAGGAAGCAGACAGCTTTGGGTGACATTTAGTTGCCCTACACCATCCGCGAGTGGTTTTGGAGCACATACGCTCACAGCTGGTGGCATGTGTGGATATATCTGGTGGTCTGATCCAACGTCTTCATTTTCCTAATGGACAAGTCTCAATATTTACTCCTCCCGGTCACACGACATTCACGAGTCCCTTCGATTTCCCACAGGTATCAAATCTACCTGCCCTGCAGAACGGAACACAGCATCTCTGCCCCGGGTCTGCCAAACGCTTACCCTGCAACTGCCATTTCCCTGTCCCCTGACGTCACAGGCACCTTTGCTTCCCCGGCTCGCATTAGACTTGTAACATTACAGGTGCGAAAACGAAATGTCAAATTTTTCTCACTCTCTCTCAAAGAGAATGGTGAGACAGTAAGAAACGATGAATTCCTCAGACTTAAATGTCTCTCACTTTTCAGAAGACTCTTTCTAGAATTCTAAAGACGGTGGGCCTTCCCTGGGTGGCACTGGCTTTTACAGTTTGCATTTCCGTGTTTTGGTGGAAAGGTGAAGATTTTGGAGGACAGCCTGCAAGAAAACAAGTAACTAATATTTGCTCAATGCTTATTACGTACCTGTCAAACACACACACTCTTTTCAGCCCATTGAAACCCAGCAAGGTAAGTATGATGACCTAAGTGTTGCAGACGACAAAACTGAAGACCAGGAAGGCTCAGGAACTCAACCAGGATTGTGTGGCTCCAATGCAGAATCCAAACTCTAATGGCTGACCCCAAAGCATAGGCCTTTTTCCGTGAGAACCTTCTGGGAAGATGATGCCGAAGGGTTGGCAGTAATGTGCTCAAGAGTCCGGTTCTGCATGACCACCAAGAGATAACCCTTTCTTTGAAGCCCAGTTTAAGAAGCCCAGTTACCATCTACCGGTATTTATCAGAACAGGAATACTCTAGAACTGGAGTCGGCAAGCTACAGCCTGCCCGCCCCATCTAGCCCGCTGCCATGTTTTGTAAACCAAGTTTTATTTCATGCCTCACTGCAGAGCTGAGAAGTTGTTGACAGAGACCGCAGGACTGAAAGAGCCTAGAATACTTCCTTTACAGAAAAAGCTCGCCAACCCCGGGGCTATGAACATCATCTCATCTTCCACTAAATGCTGTTTGAAGCCCAAAGATAACAGAGAGCTAGGGCTGGGGAAGAACGGCAGAAGCCATCAATGAGAAATGCACTGAGCACGGTCATGGTTAATTTTAAGTGTCAACTTCCCTGGGTGAAGGGAGCCTCAAACAGCTGCTCGAGGGCGCCTGGGTGGCTCAGTGGGTTAAAGCCTCTGCTTTCGGCCCAGGTCATGATCTCAGGGTCCTGGGATCGAGGCCCGCATCGGGCTCTCTGCTTGGCGGGGAGCCTGCTTCCCCCTCTCTCTCTGCCTGCCTCTCTGCCTCCTTGTGATCTCTCTCCCGCTGTGAAATAAATAAATAAAATCTTTTAAAAAAAAAAAAAAACAGCTGCTCGAACATGATTTCTGGGTGTGTCCGGGAGGGTGTCTCTGGAACAGACGGAATCAATGCACCAAGGGAAGAAGACTCACCCTCGCCAAAGTGGACAGGCATCACCCAGTTGGCTGAGGGCCCCAACAGAACAAAAACATGAAGGAAGGGCAACAACCATCTCCTCCGATCCTTGGACATCAGAGCTCCCAGCTGCCAGGCCTTCAGAATGAGAATGAACGATACCACCTGCTTTCCTGGTTCTCCAACTTGCAGATGGCAGATCATGGGACTTCTTGGATTTCATAATCACGTAAGCCAATTTCTATAGTAAATCTCCCCTATCTGTATATATCCTATAGGTTCTGTTTCTCTGGAGGCCTAATACAAGCTCCTTTCTCACACTCTCGATATGACCCCAGCTGTCCCCCAGGTGAGGCACCAGGGAGACTGCCTCACTCACTCATCAAATATTTACTGAGCGCCTGAGCACCTGCTATGTACCAGGCACTATAGCAGGTGCTGGTGAGAGGTGATAAACACAAACTGCATGTTCTAGTGAGAGACACACCTCGTAATCTCTGCTCCAAAGAATTTACATGAGTATACAGATTATGATTACTCAGTGTAAGGAGGGCAGCAAGGAAATCTGAAGACACTGAACATCACTGAGAGGAGGGAGGAGGAGGAAACAACTGGTTTTCACAAATGAGGAAAGCTCTCTGGGGTGACACCTGAACAGGGTGTTAAGTATGGTTTGCCAAAGTGGGGAGAGGAAGAAAGGTGCACCAAACAGACAGAAGAGGCTGTGTAAAGGTCCTGAGGTAGGAAATCATTTAGCATGTTAAATCAATAACAAGGCGCCTCCCTGTGGTCACAGCAGACAGGGCACAGGACGGGGAATGGCAGGAGACACAGTTTCAGTGTGGTGAGTGGATGGCGGGTTCTGCAGACAAACTCGACAGGTTCAATCCTAACTGTGTCATTCCTGGTTCAAATCCTGGATGCTGGATTGTGGTCTGTCACTTCCGAACCCCCCTCTGAGAGTCACTGTGAGGACGCGAAGTGAAAATACATTTAAAGCACTTAGCCCAGTCCCTGACACATTGTAAGCATGACTAAATATCCCCTTTCATTGTTACTATTATGTCCAGGCTGATAGGAATTCCCACAAACTAACTGCTCCCCATAAACTGCAACATTCAGCCTCCATTGATGCTTTAATTGGCAGAGAGAAAATTATCAGGGAGCATGTACCCAGATGAAATGTATGGATCTAGGCTGCAGAGGAGAGAGTGTTCCACTTACAGAATGAGCTGAGCCCAAATCCTGGCGCCCACTGCCCTTCCTTGCTGTGTGGCCTGAGAGAGGTTACCTAACCTCTCTGTGCGTCAGTGTATCAATCTGTAAGAGTGAGAGAAGAATATGCTTTCTTCCTCACACTCCAGGAGGCACTGGTGGAGGAGGGAGGGCTTCTATTCCTCTCTTGGCAAAAGCATTTTAGATTCTAGACATCTCTAGCAAAAGCAGAGAAAAATATTCACCGGGTAGGAGGCAGCTACGAGTCTCGGAACTTCTAAGTTCCGTTCCAATTGTAAACATTCTGTCCACCGTCCTCACTGAACACTCCACTAGGTCAGCAACCAAACAAGACTTCTTTATCTGTATTTTGCACTTAGCAGTGGGACCAAAAACCCAAAAGCCCAAAAAGTGACCACCAAAAACTTGGCAATGAAACTAGAATGGAGAGGTGGGGCCAGGGCAAGCATCTCCGTGGCAAGAATGGGGAGCAAGAGCTCCCCAGGTGTCCCTGCACTGTGCCTTCTTCCACTCTGAGCTGCTGTCAGGTTCGTCCCCAGGCTGGTGAGGAATTGCCCACAGACTGCCCCTTTCACTATCTAGGAGTAGAAAGAATTAGAAGACCCTGTGCTTGTTGGGAGAATATAACCTGCACTTTAAGCACCAACAGCTAAATATGTGCTTATTTAAAACTCAGTCTGAAAGTCAAGGTTTTCTTTCCAAATCCTCCCAGGGAGGGCGGCGGTGGTGGAACAGAGGGATAAAGCTTTGGGGGAGGCACCCTCGAACACACGCATCTCAAGGAGACTGCTAGAGAATGCAGAGCATCGCCAATGGAAAACGACTGTAAGGGACACACAGTGGGTACAAGGCCAAGATCACCAGCCACCAATGGGCTCCACTGTCAGAGTGAAGATGCCTGTGGCTCCTGCAGCAATTAACAAGGGAGCACTTCCCAAGGTCGAGAACGGGACTGCAGAGACAGCTAGCTGCCCAGGAAGGGGAGAGATGGAAAGGGTCACCGAAGGATCAGACCTCAGCGGCTCGTGTGCGTGCAGACACAGAGACACACACTCACCTTACATCAGGCACAGTAAAAACGAAATGCGTCCAGGAGTGAGAAGATTCCCAGTAGAACCAACTAGGCTCCTGGGAGTCATCTCCTGCCCGGGGAGAGCTAGCATGCTGATTCTTGCTGCCCACCGACCTCCGGCACAGATTTGAATCTGGGATCACAAACCCAAATGCCAGTGGGAGCCAAGGAATGCCCATCAGTAAGTGAAGCAGGTTATAAGTCAATGGCTGGGTGAGGCAGGGGCTGTGGCAAATTCGAGAACCCTACCTCCCCGTGTACACAGACGCCACCACTCGGCGCATGTGGCGCATGTGGGACTAGGTAGGCATGCTGCCCCAGTGCAGTTCCATATTCTGATTTTTGTTTTAAGAAGCAAAAAACCCGTATTTTTATGTGAACTTTCCCAATTTTAAAGTAGCCACTGATTCCAAATTGTCTTAGAAGTCTCTAGACCAAACAAATAAAACCTGATCTGTGATATCAACCCATCCCTTCTCTCCACTAGGAATAGCAAGGCATGGGTGGCCCCTCCCAGCCAACTTTTGCAACACAAGACACGGGGAACCATTCAGGCCTTACAGCTCTGGGTCCAAGGATGCCATGGGTAGCTCCGTAACAGAACGGCAGGTCCAAGCAAACCCTGGCTTCTCAGCTCCTGGCCCACTCCCACCTGGAGGGACCTCTTGCCTTGAATTCCTATCACCCAGGAGCCGGTCTTCTGATCCCCATGTTTGATCGAGAAACAGAGAGAGGATCAGACTGCCTTCCCCCAGAGGACACACTCCCTTTGCAAGCAAACAGCAGAACCGTGCCGATTTAAAAGAGAAAATAAATGACACTAGAAGGATACGATCTATGAAAAAATACAGGTATTGCATGATGTCAACTGTTTGTTGACTTCGACATGCGCGGGCAAAAAAAGACAGACAGGAAAGCCACCAACGTGGGATATTATTAGAGAAGGCACAGCCTCAAAAACTTAGTTGAGCATCCTGCTGCACCCCCCACATGTGACATGGGACAAGTCCCTTCATCTCCCTGGCCCCTGCTTCCTCCCCCATAAAATGGGAGGGTTGGGCCTTCGGCTTAACATTTCTCATCTCCACGGTGAGCTCCACCACCCACAGCTATGATTCCCGCTAAGGGTCCCCCTGCTGACCACAGTGCCAGGGACCCAGCAGACGGGCAATGAACCAATCTGCAAGGACACAAGCCCCAGCCAATTTGAGTCTGAGCGGGAGCTCCATCGCTTATCAGCATAACCCCGAGCCTGTGACCTCACCTCTCTGCACACCACGGCCGCTGAGAAAGGTTTAGTTAGCATCAGCAGTGTGCCAGGCGTTGCTAAGTACACGGGTGCAGGGTCGGAGAGAGGATAACAGCCATCACTGTCCCCTGACCAGCGCATCGGAAGCCAGACATCGAGAACTCTCAGGCTACGTTGTTCCAAATAGCCTGGCCCACGGGTGCGTTTGGTTTGGCCCACACTCTGGGTTTTGTTTCATTTGGTGGCAACCAAATGAAGATTGAAAATTCAAGCCATAAGGCACAAAAACTTGATCTGTGTTTCTCTGAAATGAGACGCACGGACCATACTCAGTGCCCTCGACCCCCAGCTGGGATGGCGGGGAGTCGCGGCCGCCCCCTGGAGGAGGCGCATTCCCAGAGGGCCCCCCCCTCACTCCTCTTGACACCTGTCTGGTCCCCCCTGGGCATGTGCCTTGCAGCCCTTGGAGGAACACACACACAAAAAAGGGAGAAGAAATGGCAAAAACCTGGAGCCAGTGTGAAAACTCCAGAGGGAGGGGAGACTCTGTGGAGTAAGACCATGAAGATGACTATGGTGTTACTCTATCCATAAGGGTAAGGATTTGCTTCGTAATCCGAGAAGCTAAAGTACCCCGAACCACTCAGACAAGAGTGCGTTATGGGAATTTAAAACCAGAAATAAAAATAAAAGTAACTGAGTGAGCTATTTTTCCCCCCTTACAATTCACGAACCTTCTTAAGGTTGATTTACAAACTCTTATTTTGAAAATCTTTTTTTTTCCCTGTCAGCTCATATTTCTTCCTTCCCTCAGTGAATTCCATTATGGGGAAGTCAAAAGGCAGGCAGGATCTGGAGTCAGGAGGCTCTGCCCCTGACTGGCTGTGTCTACCTGGTGCCATTTCAAGGAGAGAGCTCGGCTCCAAGCAGAGCTACCGGATAGCTAACGGCTAGAGTGTTAATCAGCTGCTCTCCCACAGTCTCACTCGCCTCATCTTTAAAATGGGATGATAAGACCCTTTTACCTCACAGACGTGCTGTGAGGAGAAAATGGGCAGGGCATGAGGAAGCTCGTTACACAGTTACCTCTGCAATGATTTTGCTTCTATGTACCATCTTTTGCATCCCCCATACCTCAAACGCAAGCTCTGTAAATTCAGGGTGTCTGTGGTCTTCAACTCTGGATTCAACTTCAACCCAGTGCCAGGCACATAGCAGGCATTCGGTAAAAGTTTCTGGATTACAGAACACCATGTGCATACATAGATGACTGACAGATGGGACGATAGATGATGAATGGATGGATAGATAAAATAAAGGGATCAACAAATGAGTAAGCAAAAGAGACAGGCAGAATGGTCACCACTAACACCATCCATAAGCTCTCCTCTCTGGATCCTGACCTAGAAAGTGTGGCAGGTCTGCCAAGTTCTTCTGGCTACAATCACTAAAATCTTTACACACGTTAGATCCCACTCACTCGCTCCTCAGTGGACACATTCCTTTTACAATCCATTCGACACTGAAAGGGTCTTGTATTTCTCTCTGAGAAGACCAACGTCATTCTGTGCATCCTGGGTGCCAAGAGGCTAGGAGTTGGGGTCCGAACTTGTCCTCACCCCGTTAAAGGCAGTCACTGTTGTTCGCCCAGCTCACAGGACGGGAGACTGAGGCTCTGGCTGGCTAACTGAGCTTCCCAAGATCACACAGTTATTAAGTGGTGGTTCCTATTTTCGAACCTTGCCCTTTGACCCAAGGCCCAAGATATTCCCACACCCCTGGGAGAATAGACTAGATGAGGTTGGGAAGGTCTTTGCACCACTCTTGAGATTCTTGACTTTCTACTCAACCTACATGCTCTTCTTGGTCTCACTTTGCTAACACAATGGCTGATTAATATTCCAACCATTCCCCAGTCTTGTAACTCAGCTTGGAGCCAAACACTCTCCTGTAACTGGGAGCTTGCACTGCACAAATCAGCCATGGTCCAGCCACTTCCAGCTCCCCTGCCCCACACAGTCCACTTGGCAAAGTACGATGGCTTTGTCTTGAGTCGGCCACTGGTTGGTCTAGACCTGGGCATCGGACTCAAAGAAGGTACTTCCATACGTTGGCCGCAAGTACCACGAGGCTCGCTATAGAGGGCTCTGTCCACTAGGGGGCGATGGTGCCTAGTTAAGCCAATGAAGGTGCCCTCTCTGGACCAATCCCAGCAAATTCAGACGCGCACAGAAGCCAGGAGCCCACGAAGGGCCTAAAAGGGACATGAAGATGGTCACAGCCCTTTAGCCGAGGATGTGTTCCAGTCCTGAGTCCCATTCATGGAAGGGCGGAATCAACACCCATTGAATCTCTCTGCTTAAAGCAATGACTGCCCATCTGGTCTTTGGATCTAGTTTAGAATCTGGCTCATATGCTCAGTTTCAAGCCCCCCTGACTTGGCCTGTATCTCAGGGGTGTTCAGGAAACCAGCATTTTCAGCCCCAGCACAGTTCGAATGACAGCAAGCAGCAACCAGCTCCTTAGGACTGGGTCTTGACAATCCAAATCCCTTAGAATTGGCTTCTTAGCGGCGACTCTGGATTTTCCTAACACCTTGGCCCACTGAACAGGAGCATCTTTCAGAATAAATTCAGCGGAACAGAATTTCACGCCAGGATTTGTTTCCTTTTCACACACACACAAAAGTCTGCTTCCAAGGATCAAAACCTAACTTTTAATAAGGTTATGGCCTCTGAAAAAGCCCAGTGGCCTAGCTCACCTGCTTCCTCACAAAATGCTTCCTATGGACTCCGCTGTGCCATGCTCCAACAGCCAAGAGGACTCAGAAACATGGCTGAACACCACCAACCCCGGCTATTTATTTCTTCCCCCATCTTCCATCTCTTCCCCTCAAGCTATTTCTCTTCTTTTATGTCTAAGCTTTTTTCTGAGTAAAAGAGCCAGCCGACGGGATCAGAAGATAGCCTTTTGCAAGGTTGCTTTTACCTCAGGTAATACCGCAGCGAGTTCATGCACACAGCGCTGAGCGGAATTATTTCCTGATCTCTTGTTCTTCAGTGGGAAAGTGATTTCACCAAGATCTACGTTCACGGCCACGGCAGCTGACCATGTGGCGGGGTGCAAAAAAGAACCTCCTTTGAAATACCACATCACCATTGTGGTCCCATGATCCTCCCTTCATTCTGCTACCCGTCGAGCTAGGCTTCGAGTCCCAAGCTCTAAGAGCAATGCGCCATCCCCATCCTTGGGGGCTGTCAACACTAGACAGCCCACGGCATGAAGCTAGTGACATGTGCCAAGCTGGCGAAGGCAACAGTGGGTATTTTCAAACACTGGCTCCCACAGGGAAAGCGTGATGGCAGGATTGGGGAAAACACGTGTGTGCACATGCACGTACACGCAAGTGCCTATGTACACGCTTGTGCACATACACATGGGATGGTTTGAATCTCAGCTTGCGTATGAAGCCACATGTGATCCTTAACCTTTCTGTGCCTCCGCTTCCTCTTCTGTAAAATGGGGTTGTATTGTAAATATCAAAGGAAGAACTGATGGAAATGCCTGCTCTTCGTTAGCCTAAGATATGCCCTTTCTCACCCTCCCCTCCTTCTGGCAGCTCTGCAAACCACCAGTCCCCATCACCTGCTGACCTCCAGGCCTCTTACTCTGGTTGTTAGTGGGCACGTCCCTTGGGTGTTGCCAGATGTCCCCAACAGGACTCCTCACCTCCCCCCAGCACCTGCTCGTCCTTGTGTTCCCAGTGTCACAGACTAGGAGCTCCTTCCACCCACAAGTCAGCCTGGATGCTGCTCTCTCCTTCACTGGGCCTTTTAGAATCTGCCTCCTTACTCCTGGACTCCATCCACTGCCTTCCATCTCTGCTTTGTGTCCCTAATTCAACGCAGGCCACCACCCACAGTGGTGTTCTAACTGCCCTTCCTGAATCCCTTCCTGTACCCAACCAGTCCACTGGCCAATCCCACAGCGAGAGCCATTTTTCCTCAATATTTCCATCTGAACAAGTCACTCCCTTGCTTAGAAACCTGCGGCTCATCCCTGCCTACCACATAAAACACAATCTGTTCGCATACCAGGGCTGGTGAAGCCCTTCATTTCTGATGTTCTTCATCCCTCTCTGCAGCGACATGGCTTGCTTTTAGAATCCAGGCACAGTGAACTCCCCCATCTCCTAAATGCCCCTCAGAGCTCTGCACGGACTCCTACCCTCTGCCTGCGATGCTGCAGGGCTCTCCCCCAGCCACACTTCCTCAGCTGGCCAACTTCTCCTCATCCTTCTGCTATCTGACTTAGTGTCTGTCCTGTCCCAACCTGTATCCCAGGACCCAGCACAGTGCCTGGTGCTCAGCAGATTTTTTAGTAAATGCATGAATCTCTGACACTCCCAGGTGTGCCTAGACGGGGCAGGAAAATGTCTACTCCGGCGCCCCTGTGGGGCCGTGGCTGGGTTTACCTTTGCCAACCCCGATCTCGAAATCGGGTTGGAGCCTGCTGGGAGGCAAGACGGGAGGAGCCACCAGGTGGCATTTCCTGTCGCCCTGGGATGTCTTCTGTCTTGGAGAAGCAGCTGAGCAGAGAGTGGAACAGCCTTGGGACCTACAGACTGAAGCAAGTTTCTCCCGTACACCTCAAGTCTCCTACTGGAACTCCTGGGCCTCACATCCCCTTACCTGGGGTAAGAAGCAGCCTTCTTAGAAGATGGATGTGGCCTGCATGCCGGAAGGGCAAAGGTGCAGTAGGGTGGTCGAAAGCAGGTCAATGAGACCAGGTCCCCAACTTGCAGACAACCTCCTGCCTCCTGGACACCGGGGAGTCTGTCCCTGTCCCCAACATGCATCATGACCCCATAGACTCGAGTCCTTCCTGGTATCTGGACACTTTTCTGGTTTGGCATCTCCTCCATGACTTCCTCCCTGCTGTGGCTTGAGTTAAACCCCTTGGCAAATTCCCTGTGGATGCCTTGCCCCCAGCATCCTTCTGACGTGACCTAGGCTCTCAAGTGACAGCCTCTCTCACGTGTTCATTCTTCCTTGACTCAGCATGGAACTCCATGGCCCGCTTCACTCATCTGCACCGCACCCCCCCCACCTCCACTGGGATCTTTCAAAAGAGCGCAGTGATCATGAGTGCAGACTCTGGAGTCAGGCTGACCTGGGTTCAAACCCTGCCTCTTCCAGTTACCTGGGCCAGTCACTCAACCTCTCTGAACCCCACCTGCTTTGGTTATAAAATGAGAAAGACAACATCTACCCAGAAGACCATGATGAGATTAAATTAATAAATATAAACACAGGTGTGTAGCTAGCACATGGCAACCACTCACTAAATAGTATAAGCAGGTCATAACTGTTAGGCTAGTGGAACACAACCAAGATTCTGCATCTTTGCCTCGGTTTCCATAAAGGAAGGGAACACCTGTACCCTATCTCCTGGGGTTTCATCCCTCATCCTCCCCACTCGCTTGCTCTCTGCATGGCTGTCTCCTCTGCTAAGGAGACCTCTGCCTCAGGCACTGAACCCTGGTCACGCCTCAACATCTCTCTGCTTCTGGTCAAAACCCAAGCTCCACAGCAGGCCTGGTGAGGCTCATGGCCCTGCTGTAAGCTCAGGCAGTACCGTGGCCCTCCCTCCTCCTGGCACATATCCTCACCGGGTATGTGGTTAGGGCATTAATGTGGGTCTGCACAACTAGACTGTACGCCACAGGAGGCAGGAGCCATGTTTGCTTGTACGCAGGTGACTGCGCGGGACACACCTGAGGAGCTCACTATGTCCTTGTGAGGGTTGCAAGATCAGCCAACGGTCCATCCATTCTCAAGATCAGATAAGTGAGAAAAGTCAGGTCCACGGGTGGTCCAGACCCACATCTTTGTTTTTGTTTTCTGTTTTGTTTTGTTTTTAAGTAGGCTTCCCCGCAAGCATGGAGCCCATATGGGGCTTGAACTCACAACCCTGCGATTGAGACCTGAGCTGAGATCAAGAGTCAATGCTTAACAGACTGAGCCACCCAGGTACCTCAGTCTAGACCCCACTGGTGCGCACACAAAAGGAGGACTCAGAATAGCAGGCCTGGCCCAATGACAAGGTATGAGAGGTTGAGTCTGGGTGCCCTCAAAAGATCCTGACAATGGGTTAAATCTACAAAACAATAGCAATTTGAGCACAGGTATTGACAGGAGACAGACTCTGTTAGCCAGAGACCATGATTAACATCTGTAACCAATTAAAAATAACTAAAAGAAGGATCAATGATCAGATCAATACCAGCATTGGATTGGAATGATATAATGATTAGAGAAAAGACATTGTTTCAATGGGTTAAGAAAGAGGCAGGAGATACGGCTCTATTCAGAGCTTCCTATTCCTCTCTTCCTCTTTGGGGTGAAAAAAGTTGGGGGGAATAGGGTGAAGCATGTACCCAAGGAGGAATGTATCTCTACTATCCCATCTTGGGAGCCGGAAGAATCTTTTTGTCATACTCCAAAGGCTGCTAGTTATTCTGGGGGCTCAAGAGAGAGGCAGAGGAGAGAGAGCACACAACAATCATGTGCCGCTTGACGGGTGACATCTCTCTGTAGGGACAATAGTTCCTTCCATTCAAGGACCCAACTCGGGAGCATATATATATTACATTTATTGTGATTCTTCAGAGTTCCAGACACCATCCTCAGGTCTGGAAACTCAACACTAAAAAAAACAGCCTCAGGCCTTGACTTCTAGTGGTTCGACTTCTCCAGCAGCCCAGCCCAAATAGACACCTGGACCCAGACCGTCCCCACCTTAGTTCTAGAAAGTTCTAGGAATTTGAGAGTGCCCCTCAATGAGGCACCCAGGAGAGGAAAAAGGAAAGAGGAATTCCAGGGGACCAGAATGTCCTGGGTGGATACAAAAATAAATTATAAAGGATGCTCCCCATCCTATGTCATCAGGGAAATGCAAATTAAAACAACAGTGACATTCACCGCTGCATGCCGATGAGAATGGCCAAAATTGGGAAGCAGGACGACACTAAATGCCGGCAAGGATACACAGCCTTGACCCTTCATTAGTTGCTGACGGGAACGCAGAATGACACAACTGCTCTGGAAGGCGGTTTGGCCGTTTCTTACAACAGTAAACACACTCTTGCCATAGGATTCAGCAACTGTGCTCCTTGGTATTTATTCACCCAAAGGAGTTGAAAACTCACATCTATCCAAAAACCTGGGCATGGGTGTTGGTAGCAGCCTCCCTCATAATCATCAAAACCTAGAAGCGACTAAGGCATCTTTCTGTAGGTCAAAAGATAAATTATGGTCCATCCAGACAATGGAATATTAGTCAGTGCTTAAAAAAAAAAAAAAGCTATCAAGCCATGAAAAGACATGAAGGAACTTGAAATGCATATTGCTAAGCGATCTTGAAAAGCTCCATAGTGCATGACATTCTGGAAAAGGCAAAACTATGGTGACAGTCAGTTAGTGGTTGCCAAGGGCTGGAGGGAGGGGTGACGAGGAACTTTGCGGAGGATTTTCAAGGCAGTGAAAAGACACTGTTTGTGACTATGTTTGATGTTCATCATTATAAATCTGACCCAACCCACAGGACAGACAACACCAAGAAGGAACACAAATGTAAACTCTGGACTTCGGCTGATAATGATGTGTCAAGTGCAGGTTCATCGGCTGCAACAAATGTACCACTCTGGTGGGGGAGGTTGTGCATGTGTGAGGAAGGGAACATACAGGAAATCTTTATCAACTTCACTGTGAACCTAAAATTGCTCTTAAAAAGTCTATTTTAGGGCACCTGGGTGGCTCAGTGGGTTAAAGCCTCTGCCTTCGGCTCAGGTCATGATCTCAGGGTCCTGGGATTGAGGCCCTTATCGGGCTCTCTGCTCAGCGGGGAGCCTGCTTCCTCCTCTCTCTCTGCCTGCCTCTCTGTCTACTTGTGACCTCTCTCTGTCAAATAAATAAAATCTTTTTTTAAAAATGTCTATTTTTAAAAAAGGGGAGCCTAAGAAATAAAAAAAAAAGACATGAAATGGCAATAAAGTATAGAAAAGTAAATTAATGAATAAATACCAAATAAAATTTTAAATCGTAAAAACAAATTTCTTTGTATACAGAGGTAGGACCCTCCTACTATTCTTGCAGCAAAGAAAAAGTTGATAATCTCCTGCTTCTCTGACTCCTGCTGGTACTCCCTCATTCTGGTCAACGCACTTGGCGATGCTTACGCAGCACATAGCAGCCATCCAACTAATTGCACACCTACTATGCGTCAGGCCCTGGGATCTTCTCCAGACCCTGCAGAGCAGGGACCATGTTCTATGGAGGATATTAAATCTTAAACCCAGAAAATAAGCAACATTTTGCCCTCTGAGTTAAAATGTTAATCTTTATTGAGCTATTACTATATACCAGACCCTGTACCAAGTCCTCATCATAGTAAGGGCTAGCCTTCATTGAAGACCTAGTACATGCTGTGCTCTGTTCTAAACACTTGACATATATTAACTCATTCAATTCTTATGACAATTTTATGAATGACCTTTTTCAGAGTCACTCAGCCTAGAGGTGGCAGAGAGAGAGGTTCAAACCCAAGGAGTGTGACTCCAGAGCCTAGGCTAAAGGTTGGTATTCCAACTGCAGGTGGTTTAAAGATAAGGGATATAAGGTTCAAGATAGTTAAATAATTTGCCTAAGGTCACATAGCCTATAAGTATTAGAACTAAATTTGAACACAGGTTTTACAAAGTTGTACTAGAAGTTGGAGAACTCATGCTTCCCAATTTCAAACATACTACAAAGCTACAGTAGTCAAAATAATTTAATATTGGAATTATTGTGATCTAATAGGTCCACTAAGTACAATTATGCAGGCCAAACAGGGCATAAGTCTAGAGAGCACCATTCATGTTAGGATCTATGTAAACAGTGTCCTCCTAGAGTTGAGCAGTACACAACCTGCTCAATCTTACGTGGCAATCCTGACTGTATGGGAAACTGATGAAACGAGAAACACAGGTAAGGGGTTCTTAATATAATATGAGAAACATATGACTAGGGACCTGCCCTCAGGTTGTTCCTGATCTTATTAAACAGATAAGACACACAGGATGAGAACTGAAGGCACTAGTCTAACAAATTTTGCTTCAGTTCTTTAAATGATGGATGAAGTTTCTACAAGCTTTCACTATCAGGTGCAGGGAAGATATGTAGCTTCAAACCAGTTCTGCTTCTTTGCTGTATGCTGTGCTGTTAGGTCTTTTTTTTTTTTTTTTTTAAACAGTGTTTTCAACTCCATTATAATTCTTTATCTTTCCCCATCTTTCTGCACCAGCACCAGTGACATCTGTTTCACACAGGGATCATTTTTATCAACAAAGCAGTCTCGCTACAAGGATAGACTGTAGGTTTCAAGGGGCTGCAGCTGCCTCTGTCTCCACAGGAAGGCAGATGGTCAATAGTGAATTTGGAGACCTGGGTTCTTCCATGGGGTGGGATGAGAACAGGGGCAGTCATGCAATTGAGAGCACTTCTAAGTCCTGTCTAAGTCCCCATCTGACCCTTGCTCGTGACTCCTCCCGGCCACTGTCCTGTTTTAAATCAGACTCCCATCTTTCCCTGACTGTAGAATTGTTAGGAGCCTTTCTATTTGTAGATTTGTCCAGTGCCCTCCGCATCACAAGACCATCATCATCATCACCAACCTTCCCCATGTACCCAGAGTGCTTTCACTAAATCACTGATGAAACAATACCTGCATGATGCCTCTGCTTCAGATTCTTCAAGATTCCTCATCTCCTGCCATCAGGGTTATAGACTTGCGTGTCTTTCAGGGGCAAACACGTAACGTGAAGGAAAGAAGCAGCTGTGTGTGTGTCCGTGTGGTCTGTGTGTTTTCCTATAATGCTACCCAGAATTGTATCCTGCCTACACTGACATACTCTGCATGTTAAAGACGGAGTATTCTTCATGCTTTCTCTCACTTTTCATGAAACAGACTTCTCAAGCTAGCTTTTGTTTTCCTTCTTTTAACAGAGACATAAGGAAAGGAAATATTTTACTTTCCTCTTTGCTTGAGACAGGCAACAGTTGTTAAGAGTGGTAATAAAAGAAAATGGATACTCAGCTCCGGTAGTGGGGACGGAGTCAGGGAGGGCAAGCCTGGGGCAGACAGGAAAACAGACTCCAACTGAAGACAGCAGCCTTGACCGGACGGCTGGCCCACTGCTACCTTGGAGGAAGGTGAGTCCACTGGTGGCAGGTTTTCTGATGTTTCTAACAGAAGCTGGAAATTGAGATTTTGGTGTGTAAGATCTCCTAATAAAAAACTAGGACGGGGCGGGGGGGGGAGGGATGGGGGGGGGGGCCCCTGGGT
>LNAC01000123.1:3572488-3592136 GCA_002007465.1 Ailurus styani
AAAAAAAAAAAAAGGAAACAAACTGAGGGTTGCTGGAGGGGAGGTGGCTAGGCAGATGGGGTAACTGGGTGATGGGCACTTGACGTAATGTGCACTGTGTGTTATACGCAACTGATGTATCACTACATTCTACCCCTGAAAGTAATAATAAACTATATGTTAACTAAACTGAATTTAAATAAAAATCTTGGGCGCCTGGGTGGCTCAGTGGGTTGGAGCCTCTGCTTTCGGCTCAGGTCATGATCTCAGCATCCTGGGATCGAGGCCCGCATCGGGCTCTCTGCTCAGCGGGGAGCCTGCTTCCTCCTCTCCCTGTCTCACTGCCGCCTCTCTGCCTACTTGTGATCTCTCTCTCTCTGTGTCAAAAAAATAAATAAAATCTTTTAAAAAAAATAAAATAAAAATAAAAATCTTTAAAAAAGAAGAAAATAATAATAATAAAAATAAGGACCATGCAGCTACTCCCTTTGTTACCAGAGTACTCACTCTTGGAGCTCCAAGTGGCAATGTGAGAAGTCTGACTACCCTGAAGTCACCATCTTGTGAGGAATCCCAAGCCATAGGGACAGTCCACATGGAGACATTCTTTTTTTTTTTTTTCCCTTTCGGTAAGGGGAGGGGCAGAGGGAAAGAGAGAATCTTAAGCAGGCTCCATGCTCAGCACAGAGCCCAACGTAAGGTTCAATCTCACAACCCTGAGATCATGACCAGAGCCAAAATCAAGAATCGGACACTTAACTGACTGAGGCACCCATGCGCCCCCACACAGACGTGTTCTAATCACCCATCCCAAATGAACCCAGCCTTTGCGCCATACCAGGTCCAAGACATATGAATTAAGAAGCCTCCAGAGGATTCCAGCACCAGTTCATTTGCATTCTCTCACTTGAGGTCCCAGGCGCTGTGGAGACTCTGCTCCAAATCAACCTTGCTATGCACAGTTCTATCCCCTGCCACAGAATCCACGAGCCTAATAAAATAGTTGTTGCTTCATGGTACAAAAATCTGTGTTTGTTATACACCACAGTAGCAAGAAAGTACTTCCTCTGCTTCTTCAGGCAATGATCAATTTCTACACTATTAACCTTAGTTTCAGCATCCGGAAAGTGGGACTGAGACTACTAATCTCTACCTCACAGAGTTCTCTGAAGAGCCACCAAAAGCGGTAAGACAATAGTAGTAATACTAGCAACAATAGCCAACATTTGTTGGAGCACCTGGGTGGCTCAGTCCATTAGGTGTCTGACTCTTGATTTAGGCTCTGATCATGATCTCAAGGTCATGAGATCGAGTCCCAAGTCAGTCTCTGCATTCAGCAGGGAGTCTGCTTAGGATTCTCTCTCTCCTTCTCCCCCTGCCCCTCTCTCTGCTCACATGCGCACTCGCTTGCTCACTCTCTCCCTCTAAAATAAATAAATCAGACTCAAAAAAAATAACCGACATTTGTTGAGGACTTCTTTTGTTTCAGAACCCATTTTACATATATTAAACAATTTAATTCTCTTAACCACCTCATGAGATAAAGCCTCTATTCCTTTCACAAATGGGAAACTGAGGCACAGAGAGAACAGCAGCTTTCTGTGCACAAACTCCACAGCAAGAAGAAGATGAATCTTTCAGAGAATTCTTGCTCCACCTTCTTCACCATCTAAAAAAATCTGCCTATAGGTGAGCAAGCAAATAAGATGGTGCCTGACACATATCTCTAATGCTGTTAATGTTGTTTTTGTTAAAAATCTAATACTTAATAGACACAGGCGTGGGAAGCACAAAAATGGGCTTTTCCTACTTCTCCTCTTTTACCATCTACAGGTGAATCTTGGAGTGGTCTGTCCACTCCCCCTAATCTCCCCAGCCTCCAGAAAGCGGCAAGAATATTCATATTGTATATTTCACATGCCAAAAAGATTTCAATTTCACGCTATACTGAATCTTAGAAATGCCCCCCCTTAATCCTGTTTTTATTCTAAACCAGTATAAAAACTTTAATATTTCCTAATGGAGTGTACATTTATTCATTCCTACCAATCTAACGGCAATTTATGAGAAGTCAGGCAATAGCCAGTAAGATAAGCTTGAAGCTTTGGTTCCAAAAGTTCAATCAGTTAACCTAGGACAGCAATCACTTCTCCAGAATGAATAATGATGTGGAATAATATGTGGATGGAGATAAACCCTTTTTGCATAGAAAATTGCATTATCATGTGCAGTATCTCAGCTGGATATGTAAGTTTACCAATAAGGATATTGCTTCATGCATTTTTATCATGGAGCTTTTTGATTCTGAGATTTCCAGAGGATTCTGCATTGAGGGAGGAATCCTTAATGTTTGTATAATGCGTGATGCTCTCTGAGCTGTAGATGTGAGGGTGGGAAGGCAGGAGCGGGGCTCTGCAGCTTCTGAAAAGCTGCCACCACATTTTCCCAGGGGTTCTCCATTCCACTTAAGCAAGGGGGGAAAGCTAGCAGTGCACAGTGAGGCTGAGTTCTTTAAAGAAATGGCATTGAAAATAACCATCATGTCAATTTCAGCTAATGGGGCACAGTATGGGCTCATTTTAAAGCGAGGAGGAGTGGCATGCAACCATTAAGAAAGAAATGTTTATGCCATATGTGAGCATGCCCATCCAAGCACAACCAGGAACCAGTGATGTTGGGGAGAGCTCAGCATGTCTCTCCCACAGACTTGGAGATGGACCTCCCACTGACCAGGTCCTAGACAACCATTAGGAAAGTATAATTATAAATGAAATTAGTGAGAAAGTAGCTGAGGGTTTTTTCCACTGGAACTTCAAAAAGACTCCTACTGACGTGAGAGAGAGACTTAATTCCTGAATTCTCACTGATTTCGCCTGCACAGGTGTGATTGCCAAAACATTTCAGATGCACACACCTGCTTGCCAGCTGACACGTGTATCTGAAAGCACCCTTTCAAATTCAGGAGGGAATGAGCGAGGAAAAGCCTTCTCTCCACCCACCACTCCCAGTATTAAAGAGCTGGCTCTAGCAAGATCCCAGCTGAATTGTCTACAATGCTGGCTCTCCACTGAGGAGCTATCCATGCTTGGGCACCCGAATGAAGTTGAAAACTTCGTGAGAATCTGTTGGTGGCTACTGGCAGATAAGTATAGTGGCTAAGAACACAGATATTGGTGTCAGGAAGACCCAAGCTTGATTCCTGCATCTGCTACTCATTTCTTCTCCCTGTGCCTGATTCCTCCTCTGTCAAAGAGAGGCAAAAATGATAGCTACTGAGATGCGCTGAAGGATTAGATGAGGAAATACAACAGCTATGCATATCCCTCTGCCACTGCAGTACCTGCTATTTTTTGGTTTGGAAGGACTGATGCTCTGCCACCACAGGCTGAGTCCCAACCTGCCAAGTGTCTTGCATGGAGCTAAACCAAATGTGGTGGCGTGCAGAAGGCAGCAAAAGCTCAGTGTTGCTGTGGGTGCTGTCCACAGACGTGGTGCTGAAAATGAGCCATGTCTCTACCTTCTGAAATAGCCCTCACAGCTAACTCACTAAGGAGTCCACAGCCTCTAATGGCCAGAAATCTATGAAAAGAGGAGTAGGAGTAGTACCATATCAAGGAATAATGCAGAGGGTATTTTTCCATGTCAGCCATCAAGTTTATCTCACTTCTTTTCTGATTGTAATGGTTAACACCAATGTTTGACTTGCAGCTTGATCTTCTCCTTGCTTGCTACATACCTCATGCTCTGAACATTTGCAGCTCTTCCTTCCTCTTCAAGCACCTCATATCCACTCATCTCTCTATACTTTGGTGCATGTGGATTGCTTTATTCAGGATGATCTAATCCTGTTCTTTGCCTAGCAAATTCCTTCAAGGTCCAAATAACAACCTCTATAAGTCATTCTCGGAATGTCCTCAGCCATATTTCTTTGCTGACCGATAGCACTTTTACATCACATTATAACACTTGTAACCATTTTGTGCTCAATTAATTCACTTGAAAATATTTTTCAAGGACTGTCACCAAATCAGATATTGTCATAGACACTGGGGATTCAGTGATCAGCAAAGAATAGGCACTGCTCTTAATCTTGAGAAGCTCACAGTCTAATGGAGCAGACTTAGAATCAGCACAGAATCAATAGGTGAGTGCACAGAACAATACAGCATATGAAACAAGCACCTAATGTATAATGAGAAGAATGAAGAAGGCTTTCTGGTGGAAATGGAATCAGTAAGGATCTGGAGGATGACTTAATCAAGTGAAAATTAAAAGGAAAGGCTGTAGACAGTGGGTAATTCTATTCCAATATCTGCCAAGCATAACATTTAACAAATGGCCCCATGATACTGTATAAACCAGGTGAAGAGATTAGAGCCAAATGAAACAATGTGTAAGACAAACCAGAGCTTATTTTTATCAAAAACATGTAGATTAGTGAATCTTGACTTAAGTGTACACAAAAGACTACATACTATATATGCTTCTTTTATAAAATTCTATGCAAGGCAAAAATAAACTGACGTAAAGCATATTTGTGGGGGCCAGAGGGGGGGAGGGGCTGAAAGGGGGCACAAGGTTACTTTTTTTGGGTAACAGAAATCATCTATCTTTTTTTTTTTTACTTTTTATTTATTTATTTATTTATTTGAGAGAGAGAGAAGCAGAGAGAGAGAGCATGAGCTAGAGGGGCAGAGGGAGAGGGAGAGAGATTCTTAAGCAGACTCCGTTTTGACCACAGATCCCAATGCAGGGCTTGATCTCACGACCCTGAAACCACAACCTGAGCCAAAACCAAGGAGTCTGACGCTTAGCCAACTGTGCCACCCAGGTACCCTGAAATATTAAATATATTGCTGATATATAACTGCATACATTCATCAAAATTCATCAATTTAACACTTAAATTTTGTGGATTTTATTGAATGTAAATTAGACTTTGACAAAATTGATTTTAAAGGAAGTAATAAAATATTTAATGTATATAAAAATAGATGACATAGCCCAGGATTCTATATCCTTATTAAGCATCTCTAGCAAATCAGATATGGATGGTCTGAGAACAACCATTTTAGAAATGGTGACAGGTTAATCATCTACTCAAAGCCTTACTCTGGAAGGTCTCTAAGTTGTGTGACACATAACCTAATGCTTGATCTTATTCAAAATGTTATCCCACCAACTGCTTTGTGGCAAAGATGGCCATCTGCTCAACTCACCATTTACCTTCTCATTCATCTTTAGTAATGGAAGCCATAATTTATATGGTAACATAATTCCCCAGTCAAAAGATGATATGCCCCAGCCTCTCTTCCAACTAGATATGGCCATGTAACTAAGCCTTGGCTAATGAAAAGTAGATTTCAGGATTTCCAGGGAAACACCTTTAAAAGGAAAAAAATGTGCCCTTCTTTGTCTCTTCTCTAGTCCTCTCATTTAGAATACAAATGCAATGACTGGAGTCCCAGCAACCATCTTTAACCTTGAGGCAACATATTAAAGATGGAGAAGCACTTGTTAAAAGGAGCTGAGCCCCTGATGGCCATTAAGAAATGACACACTCTATTAGACCAAGCCTAACTCTGGATTTCTTTTACATTGAAGAGAAAAATAAACTTATGTCTTACTTCAAGGCACTGTTATTTGGGATGTTTCTATTAATACACAGCAGAATCTAACTCATACACGTTTATTAATTTTGCATTTCACACCAAGCTTGTTTCATCATCCAATGTGGTAGGTGGCAGAAACAAACTTTAGGCAGATTTCTAGACCTACTAAAAATGCCACTATAAAAGATATTTGGTCAAAATTGGAACAAACAAAAACGTTTCTTAGGGGTCTTAGTGGACCGTAGGACTCAAGAATAGTCAACCCTGTGATGTAGATGGTTTTCAAAAGCTAATTCAATCTCATGTCATGTTCACGGAGGTGCAATATAGAGAGTGCAGAAGATGAGCCTTCTAATAAATGTTTTAGAAAACAGATGAGACATTAAATTTACTTCTGGACACTTCATTTGAAGAACACAACTGGGGTGATCCAGAATGGAAGGCAGCTATGCTAACCACTATACCACCAACGCCATGATCCAGAATGGAATAGGGAGAGTGGTCAATAGCCTAGGAGATGTCAACTGAAGACTTCAGACTATCTAAACTAGAGAAGGGGTCACTGAGATGGGATGATACACATAATGAAAAATAGTTGCAAAGCCATCATGTTCTAAACAGTAAGACCCATTCCACACAGCTATAGAAAAAGCAAGTGGAAGAGGATGTTGAGAGTCAGAAGGGGTCAGTATAAGAAGACCCATCAAGCCAAAAAATAAGCTGCCTTACCGAATATTGACTTCCCTGATAGGGTGACTGATTGATTTACACCTCAGCTTGTTCCCAAAATAAATATCTAACATTTTTAAAGTGATTATGTGATAACACTATTCTGAATGCTTTATATGTATAATTCATTTGATTCACACAACACTCTTAAGTAGTTACTATTATTATCCCTATTTTTATGGAATAGCAAACTGAGAAGGAAAGGTTAAATAATTTGCCCAAGGTCACACAGATAAAGGATGGATATAAAAGCGAAGATTTAAAGACAAGGGTTCTGGCCCTCGGAGCCCATGTGTTCATCGCCAGAAATCTATCCTCCTTCTTCCTCGCCAGAACATGCAAAGCTTCCCTGGTTAGCGAAACAGATCTCAATAGTTAACTGGAATGTTGAGATGGTAATTAGGTATGGTGGACCTTGCTGATACCTTCAAAGACCCAGGACTTTGGGGAAGCTCAGTAGGATTCTGATTTTGTGAAACATTGATACCTTGGGTTTGTGACATGTCAAGTTTGATGTGAATTTAACACTACAGGAAGGTAGTTCAAGAGAAGGATTAGAAATATGCTAAGGCACACATTTGTCAGAAGAGTCAAGGCTAGAGATAAAGAATCTGAAATCAGCCTTTGGATGTGTGACAACTAAAGCCAGGAAGCGTTCACATTCAAGAAGGCAAAAAGCAGAGACTGATGGCAGACGCTAAGACTCAAACCATGAACCATAGAGTGGAAAGAGAAGCCAGTGGCAGCTAAGCACAGAAACAGCCTCAAGCTACAGAATATAGTACATGAGACTTTCAAAAGGTTTAATGATCAAGAAGTGCAAAAGACCTCTGTTGCTTTTGCTTGCCCAGAATCCTTCCATTCCCCCTTATTTTTCTAGGAATGCCCCTATGTACCCTGGGAACCAACCCTGTTTGTCATGTTTTCCAAGTATGTTTAATTGACCCCATTCCTTTGAATCAAAGATTGCCCATGTTTCAGACATAGACAACCAGCAATCTATTCCCCCGATCACCAAAGTTGGCTTTGAATGGACATACGACCTAAGTGGGTCCAATGAGAATCAACACTGAGACTTCTGGTGGAATTCTCAGAAAAGGTACTTCTCTTTAGAGTCCAAGGTACCCAGGCTTGTAAGATGAATGCACAGAGTTTCTGGGACCATCTCTGCTGCTACAGGGAAAGCTTGTCTATAAACAAACAAACACAAAANGGGGGGGGGGGGGGGGGGGGGAGGGAGGTGCATTTGCACACCCAGATCTAGCTATTTGAATATATTTGAATATTTACATGTACCCCCTGGATTTTTCAGTTATATAAGCAAATAAATTCTCCTTTTCTGTTGGTTTCTGTCATTTGCCACTGAAAGTGATGCCCAATATATCACCACTATGCTTCAGAGAGACCTCTGTCACAATACAGGTTTCTTTATGTATCTATGACTCTCTACTGAATCACAAATTCTGTGAGACCAGGCATCGTGTTCCCCCCACCCCCGTGGCAGCTTCCAGCTCTGGGCCAGGCACATTAGAAACAAACCTCATTGAATTAATTTGAATCAATTAAATGAAATAATATAGGCAAGAGTGTGTTATAAGCTGCAGAGCATTTTTTTTACTGTTACTTCAAACAGAGATGATATAATAGCCTCTCTTTAGTTTTAAAACTTACTGAATCTAAAGTTCAGTTAAGTTCATCAAGAAGATATACCCTCCAAGTATTTTGTTCAGTTACTAACAGTCCTACCAATCTGAGCCCATTTCTTTTTTTTCCCCCCTCTTCTTTCTCAAACGCATCCTTTAAGGAAACGCAGTGCTGGCCCTTAAAATCAAATCTCCTCAAGGTAAATGCTTTTCTTTATACAAAAACAAAACAAAACAAAAAAGAATAAGGAGTACATCATTTAAAGTAATAAAAAAACAATTTGTGATCCATCTCTGATGTTCAAATGCAAAATGGGATGGAAAAATATCTGTGTATAATGAATCTTGCAATATTTGTGGAGGTCCCGCATGGCAAGGAAAGACAACAAATGATTCAAAAATAGAAACCCCTTCAATTCAAATACTTTTTGCAGAAGGAAAGTAAGCACACGGCACACACACGTGCATACACATGCAAACTGTACCGTGTAATCAAAAATGTAGTAAGAGCAAGATTCTCGACAGAAACGAAAAATCTATGATTTTTTTAGGCCTAGGGATGAGAAACTCTCACCTTGATCTTTCAACTGTATTTACTGCTACACTTCTTCCCATGCATTTTTAGCAAACAGAGATTAAAAGTAAGTAAGAGGGCACCTGGGTGGCTTGGTCATTAACGTGTCTGCCTTCAGCTCAGTCATGATCTCAGGATCCTGGAACTAAGCCCCACATCAGGCTCCCTGCTTGGTGGGGAGCCTACTTCTCTCTCCCTCTCCCCTTCGCCCTGCTTATGCATGCTCTCTCTGTCTTTCTGTGTCAAATAACTGAATGGAGTCTTTTAAAAAAAATTTTTTTTAAATAAAAGTACATAACAAAGGAGAGAGGAAACCCCATCTACTATAACAATTACAAACATACTTTGGGGAGGGCGGGGAATTATGAATCCCTAGCTCTGCCACAGTGTGATCTTGGACAACTTGTTCCCCTTCTCTGAGTTTCAGTTTCGTTCTCTGTGTAAGGGGTAACATAGTGGTGCCCTCACAGGTTATTGGAATTGAGTGAGAAAATGGTATGGAAAGTATTTACCAAGGAGTGATCATTGTACTTTTTTTATTTTAAGATTTAGTTGTTTGTTTGTTTGTTAGTTTGTTTGTTTTAATGGAGGGAGGGCAGAGGAGGAGAGAGAATTGTGAAGCAGACTCCTCACTGAGCCCAGAGCCCAAGGCAGGGCTTGATCCCACAACCCTGAGATCATGACCTGAGCCAAAATCAAGAGTTGGACACTTAACTGACTCAGCCACCCAGGCGCCCCCTGGTCATTGTTGTTAATAACCATTTTCATTCTGCATGCTTTAAATCAGCCAAAATCAACAAGACCGCACTATATGAAGGGAGCCACAGCCCAAATACCTGGCTGCTAACCTCAGCTCTGCCTCTAACTACCTGGCCCACCTTGATCAAATTAATTCCCCATTTGCAATGGGAGTCGCCTGGAACCTAAGACCTTCCAGGTTCATTCCATCTAAGGACCTGATCAGAGCAGACAAACACTTGCTTTAAGAGAACCAGTAAAGACGTGTTTTTGGCTTAGAAGGAGCCCTGAGTACTGACAACAGAGACTCCCCTGGATCTCATCTCTACCTCTCTCTGGAGGAAGTCTTGAAGAGATGCCCTTCCTTCAATCACTTCAGCCACAGGAAGAAGCCAATGCCCTAACAGCACTCTTTCCCCCTGTCATCAAAAAGGTCTATGAACCCACACTTGGAATCTCGACAAAAGCTTAAGTGGAAAGGACATCTATCAATAACCAACATCATAATCTCCCCCCACGTACACAGGTGTTGCCACCCCAAATAGACAGTGACGTCCAGGGAGCACTTTTCAGGAAGCAATCAGCTTAAGACATCGTCTATCCAATTCCCTCTGACACTGATGAGCAATGTCACTATTCCTTCAGCAACAGAAACAGGAATCACAGACATTCGTAACAACTGAGTACTGGAGAGTCTTTTCAGTCGCTCAGTTATCTGTTTGCTTTCAGCATGTCACTCACGACAGAGGAGACAGGGAAGGTGGGTAAGTACAAGTAGCTGCCTGTCTAATGAGAGGCTTAAGGTAATTAGCAGACAATCCTAGTCTCCATTCATTCACTCATTTCTTCAATAAATATTTATTAAGTGCAGCGTTCTGTTCTGGACGCTGAAGATACAGCAGTAAACAAAAGAGGCAAGATCCTTGCTCTCGTGCAGTGTATATACCAGAGATGGGGCACAACAAAAATAATGAAGGAAGCAGGTAAAAAAGATCATCTCAGGCAGGGCAATATGATAAAAAGGGACCTGAGCCGGTGGGAGCAGGGCTGCAGCCCATGGAAGCAGGCTGTGCTCTGGACGCTTCCAGAGGATACTATTCACACTGCAAATGAGTGACCAGAGAGACAGAGCCAAGCATAGCAAAGGGCAAGAGCCACTGAGGTGCAGGTTTTCTTAAAGGAGGTGCAGCTACCATCTGGAGTGAGACGGTTTGTCTCATGTGGGTCAGGACATTTCACATGCCCGCACCCCACCTACCCAATCTCTCCAGACAGGGTTCCCATCCTAGTCCCTGGGACAACCGAAAATGCTGCCCTCACTTGCCAAGAGGAATGGCCATGACTCCCCTTGTCGGGAACCACTGATAAAACAGAGAAGAAAGGCAAAGGCCCTGAGTCAGCAACAGGCTTGGGCTGCTCGGTGAACAGAGAGGTGGCCAATGCACTTGGCATGTAATGAGTAGTGGGGAATGAGTTACGAGTTGAGTTTACAGTCATTGAGGCTTGGCTGCAGTATACTGAGTTTGCATACTGTCAGCTGGTAAGATTTCACGTAGGAGACAGAGATGAAGCAGAGCACAGCCACAGTCACCCACACACTTCCTGCACAGAAACAGGAGAGGGGTACATGTCTGTGGATAATGAGATTAAGTGTCAGTGCCCAGGTACTGCTGTCGGCAAATATGGGAGAGGCAGAGAAAGAGAGAAAACTGCTCTATTTATTTCACCCATCCTGAAATGTCCATCAGAATAGGCTTCACGATCACCACTGGACAGGTAGTAATCGCGACATCCTGTCACTGCCTAAGCCTGCACCCCAAAACCAGCAGCATCCCAGAAGAAAATCCTGGGGACAATAATGGAGCACTCTTTTAAGAAATGCTCAAAACTGGGGGGCCTCAGTGACCCCAATGGTTGCACGTCCAACTCTTTCTTTTAGGTTCAGGTCCTGATCTCAGGGTCCTGGGGCCGAGCCCTGTGTTGGGCTCTGCGCTCAGTGTGGAGTCTGCTTGAGATTCTCTCTCACTCTATAAAATAAATAAATAAACCCTGGGATACTTGGGTGGCTCAGTCAGTTCAACGTTTGCCTTTAGCTCAGGTCATGATACCAGGGCCCTGGGATCAAGCCCCGCATCAGGCTCCCTGCTCAGCTGGGAGTCTCCTTCTCCCTCTCCCCCTGCTTGTGCTCTCTCTCTCTGTCAAATAAAGAAATAAAATATTTTTAAAAATTAAATAAGAAATAAAATAAATAAATCGTTAAAAAGAAAGACAAAGAAACGCTCAAAACCAACAGCCCAGAGGGAACAGAGAGCAATACTACGGGGAGGGTGGAAGGAAACACATGGCAAACTGGGGGTAATAGAGCAGAATCACACTTGGAATGGGTAATTTTTGGAATATTTGAACCAATTCGTTTCATTTACTTTTCCTGATGTACGAAGGCACAAGTGTGATAGAATATAATGTCCAAGCATAAAGGATGCTCTTTCAAAAGATACAATACTTTAAAACTCTCAATGTAACAGTATTGTCATGGTTTCATTAGCAGCACTTTATTCCTGGTGATCAGAAGAATAAAGGTGTATCTTACAGACTCGAGGAAATCTGAGGACATTTACTGAGTGCCCAGGGAGCGTCAGAAATGTTGTATGTGCCATACAGCACGTAAACTTCACTGGAACGCTCTTGAAATCCAGATGATGAGTCCCTGTCCCACAGATACTCATGAATAACCTCCCATGACATAGTTTTTTCCTCACTTCAAATGAACCATGTCCAATATTTAAAGGATCAAGTTCACTCTGCAGGGGACATTATGACCCAGAATGATCATATTTCCAAAGACATGTTCTTCCAGCACTGTCTTGGATTGTCATTCCAAATAGCATCCTCATTCTGCCTTGGAGATGGTTAACTTTTTGTGTCAGCCTGACTAGGCTAAAGGATGCCCAGATAGTTAGGAAAATGCAATTTCCAGGGGCGCCTAGGTGGCTCAGTGGATTAAAGCCTCTTTCGGCTCGGGTCATGATCTCAGGGTCCTGGGATCCAGCCCTGCTTCGGGCTCCCTGCTCAACAGGGAGCCGGCTTCCTCCTCTCTCTGTGCCTGCCTCTCTGCCCACTTGTAATCTCTCTTTCTCTCTGTCAAATAAATAAATAAAATCTTTAAAAAAGAAAAAGAAAGAAAATGGGATTTCTGGGTGTGTCTGTGAGCGTGCTTCCAGAAGAGATTAGCATTCTTAGCATTCGAATCAGCAGACAGAGTTTGGAGTAGGCCGCCTCCACCCTAGCCCCAGGATTGGCAGGAGATCCAGGTCTGTGCCATCAGGCTCACAGTGACTGGTCCAGGGATGACTACGAAGCCCAGTCGGAGCCCATGAGAATCAGCCTTACAACTTTTGCTGAATCTAGTTGAGAAGCCAACATCCCCTTTCCTCTGCGAGGGGTGGGCCAACTGAGAATAAGCCTGGAACCACTGGTGGCCACCACATCAGGGAGGCCTGCCTGAGAATGAAGCCAGTGCAAAGCAGAGCAAACAATTAGAGACAGAGCCCCGAAGGCTTTGAGTCCCTGGCTAGAGCCTTTCCTGGCACCTCTAGACAAGGCGAGATTTTTCAGTTCATTGAGCAAATAAATTCCTTTGTGAGGAAGGATGATGTCACTTGCAGCAGTGTCCTAACTTATAAAACTGATATCCATGACTACGTTCTGTAGTGCTGATGGCTGAAATGCTCACCCAGGGGTACCACGATGGCCTCTTACCCAAGCTTTGAATGAGATTCTTCTACAAGAGTGCAAGGGGCTTGTGGCCAAGCTCTTCAATGTGCAGACACTGGACATGTACTCACTGAAATACCCTAGGGAATCAGCTATCTCACCAAGGGTTTTTTTACATTAAAGACGGGTTCAGAATTCACAAAGCACACAGCATTGTAGAGAGAATCTCCAGGAAGGTCGGCCTTCCATAGCCTGGTATGAACGTCCCAGGGAGAATGAGGTAAGACACAGAAGAAAACACTACTGGGCCAACATAGCCACTAGTCCCCTCATCACCCCCATAATACAGCCTGAAATCTCACCATCAGCTGTCTGCATTGGCTTGAAGCACTCCCCTTCTCAAAGGCTTATGTTGGGATACAACTGCATCACAGGGGATGTGTCACCTAGATTCACCACCTTACCTGTCCAGATCACACTGATCTGCTCATTACACTAGCTGGCAGCCTCCTAAGGAGAGCAGAAAGGCCTGCGATGGTTGATTTGTTTGAGGCTGAGTGCTGCACTATACTGTAAATTCCTTAAGAGGGAGGAAATGTATCTTTCGTGGGCCCCACTGTGCTCCAGCAACCCATACAGTACCCGAAACAGAAGCACAAAATCGATAGGTATTGGCTAAATGGTTTATGGTAGACAGCCATGGGCTTGGGTGTTAAGGGCCTGGTTTCCAGTCTTAGCTCTGCCCCAAGTCCACACGCTCACATTCACACCCGGCCGCACCAAGGGACCCCATTCCAACAAATGAGTAGGTGGGCCTCTGAGACCTCAGAGCCAAGACAGGAATCCTGCATGGATGGGTTTGCATGGTCTATCCTGTGATTTCACACACTGGTGGCAATCTAAAAAAATGGGAGAGCTCATATAAAAATTCAGAAATCTGTTTTTTTCTTGCAAAATGGAAGCATTGGCAACTGCCTGCCCCCCCCCACACCCAGAACAAAGAAGCAGGGGGACCAGGAAAGAGGAAGGGCTGGCCTTTGACCAGGCCTGGATTTGCCACCCTCCACAATCCCAGCACAGTCCCTGCACCAAAACCAAAAGCCAGCTGCCATTAGGATCACATGACCCTGTGTCTTTCCCTCTAGTAAACAAATATCTAGGAAGGCAGACTTAACCACATTTTCAAAATTTGTTAGAGAGAGCACATTTTTTTACAGGAGTGAGTTTAATCCCCACCTATAAAATAACCCCATCTATCATCCATGTAGCATTTAATGCATGTGCCAAATGCCATTCTAAACACACTACCTTTATTTAACCCATTCAATCTTCATAGCAAGACTACAAGGATCCCTATTTTAAGAAAGAGTAAACCAAGGCACATGTAAGTAATGTGTGCAAAGTCATGCAACCAAGCGAGGATTGGAACTTAGGCAGCCTACACGTACCCATGACATGCCACCTCCATGTGCTTCTGCCCTGAGAGAACCCAGCCTGACTCACACCCAGACGTCTTAACCAGTCTAATCTCCCCTGCCTCCCCATTTTTCAGAGAGCCAAACTGAGACTCAGAGACAGGAGGTGATTTTTTTCCCCCAAAATTCAAACAAAAAGTTTGGGACAGGACAGGGACCAGAATCCAAGCCCACGAGCTTCCAGCCCACTGCTGCTTTTTCTACACCATGATGTTTAATCCTGTACCCCAGGCTGGAATGAAGCTCTTGTGTAAGCATCTTTCTGAACCAAGAGAAAGGAGTCATGCTAGAGACCATCACTCGCTACTTTGTAAAATGTGATGCCACGTGACCGCACTGAATGCTGAGATACATGGGAAACGGACCTGAATGCAGTGGGGTGTCCACCGTCAGTTCATGCACAGGGATTGACTGGCACACAGGGGACTCCCAAGGAACCCCAGTCACCCTACACCAAGATGCTTGAGAGAAGGGGCACCTGGGAGGCTCAGTCAGTTAGGCGTCTTCCTGTGCCTCAGGTTAAGATCCTGGGGTCCTGGGACTGAGCCCCATATCAGGCTCCGTGCTCAGCATGGATTCTGTTTCTCCCTTTGCCCCTCACCTCTCTTGTGCTTTCTCTCTCTCTCTATCGGAAATAAATGAAATCTTTAAAAAAAAAAAAAAAAAAAAAAGATGCTTAAGAGAAGACAGTAGCTAACAAGTCCAGTTATCCTGTCCAGGATCGGGATAGAAAGAATCAAGGTTATTCAGATGAGTAATAACCAAAGATACCAATACTGTACCTCACAATACCAATGTATGGGCACTTTTTTAAAAAGATTTATTTATTTATTTATTTATTTGGCAGAGAGAGATAGTAAGAGAGAGAACACAAGCAGGGGGAGTGAGAGAGAGAAGCAGGTTTCCTGCTGAGCAGGGAGCTTGATATGGGGCTCTATCCCAGGACCCTGGGATCATGACCTGAGCTGAAGGCAGATGCCTTACAAATGAGCCATCCAGGCACTCCTGTATGGGCACTTTTAAAACCAGAAGATATATGTGCTTATATCTTGATAAGCTCTAAAACACATCCAGCCCACTGACAGATGAACAGATGAAAAAGATGAGGGATATATACACAATTGAGTAAATTTCAGCTATGAGAAAGGAGAATATCCTGCCATTTCGGACAACATGGATGGACTCTGAACACAGTATGCTATGTGAAGTAAGTCAGACAAATTATCTTTAAAAAAAAATCAAACTTGTAGAAAACAGAAAATAAAATGGGTGGGTATCAGGGCATGGAGGGTGGGGAATGAGACTGATGTTATATTAAGGGTACAAACTTGCAATGAGTAGTTAATAAGCCATAGAAATCTAATTCACAATATAATGAATGCAGGCAACAATACTGTACTGTAATTACATACTATGATAAATATCTCTCCAATGATAATCACATTACAATACATAAATGCATCAAAGTAACATATTGTACACCTTAAACTTACATGTTATATGCCAAATATATCCAATAAATATCTATATTTATCTATACTTAATATCTATAGATATGGATGGAAGGATGAATGGATGGATAGACAGTGAATAGATAGTGAACAGACAGTGCATAGACAATGAATGGATGATCTTCCATTGTTCCTATTTCCCCATATCCTGGAGGAAGAGAAGAGGAAGTCTAGGCAGAAAGTTCTAGAAATCCCCTACATGGGATGAATCTCAGAGACTGGCTTATTGGGAAGACATCTTTCGCCCATAAATCTACAGGGTAGGTATGGTGATCTTTAGCCACATGAGAATGTATTATTTGTATTATTACTACTAATGTTGACAACAATAATGTTGACATTTTATGGCTGTTTACTTTGTGCTAATAAGCATAGTGCTAAAAGCCTTATATGTTCTATTCCACTAATCAGCATAACTATGGCATGAAGTAGGCACTATCAGTTACCTTATGAGGAGAAAACAAAAAGCTTGCAGGGTTAGAGGACATACCCAATGTCCCACAGCTAGGAAGTAGCAGGAGCAAGGTCAACAATTAAAATACAGAGCTTCCATTAACCCATACTACACTGCCTCCTTCCAGAACTCTAATTGGTCCCATTCAAGTAGTAGGATGTTTTTTGGGTTTCATTGCCAAAAGGCATTTCTGTGGGCTTCTTCAGGGTGTAAAGAGCTCCACAGAGTCACCCAGGCTCTGACCGTCCCTTGTGGTGTTCAGAATGCCAGAGGAAGGTCAATGGGTGTCACTGTGAAAAGCTAGGAAAGGAAAGGCTTGTTGCTCTCCAGTGCTCGTTAGCATGAAAATAGTCATGCATTTCCTATTGTTTGGTGGCAAAGCTACAGGGGTCAGCCTGAGAGAGGGCATATCAATGTGGCTCACCAAATGAGTCAGTCAGGATGAGAATATCAATTTATTGGAACAGACATGTGTCGATAGAATTCATACCATGTAAAAAGGTAGCTGAGGTAAACTGCCTTCAAAAAATGTTACCTACTTGGCAATTTTTCCTAAGGCTCATCTGGTGCCCAGAGTCTGGGGGAGGGCTGGGGCAGGGGTGGACAGGGAACAGGGAAAGAGCAGGGGAAGCTACAATGTTGATTTTAGAGTATTTGTTTTATTTGGGGAAGTTACAATATTGATTCTAGAGTATTTGTTTTACTTTTTTAAGATTTTATTTATTTATTTATTTGAGACAGCACAAGCCTGGGCGGGGGTGGAAGAAGAGGGTGCAGGAGACTCCCGCTGAGCAGGGAACCCCACGTGGGGCTCGATCCCAGGATCCCGAGATCAGGACCAGAGTCAAAGGCAGACAACCGACTGAGCCACCCAAGTGCCCCAGAGTATTTGTTTGAGAGACAAAAATTGCAAAAACAGAAAGCCTGATCTGGTCGCTGGGACAGAACTTGTTCCCTGGATTAAAGGGAGGGCAGAACATCTCTCGTGACATCCATTACGGGTTTTGCAATGTTTCTACCGCAATCTTGGATCGGGAGAGGCCAACTGGAAATGTGGCAATATGATTAAACTTCTCCTTTGCAAACATTAAGAGGTTTATCCTTCCAAGGTAGACTGGAACAGAATTGTTTGCTCACTGTGGGACAGCCAAGAGAGAAAGGCAACTCTCCCAGAGGTTCCCAAGCAAGTCCCCCGATTTGCATATAACAGAAGGAGGCAGCTTTATTTTCCCGAAGGTTTGCACTTGGCTGACCTACAGACAGGGCTCGTATGGCAGTGTGCATGAAAGGGTTTACACTTCGCAGGCTTGGGGCGCCCAAACCCTGAACCTTCCAGAGGAAGGACTGACCCTTGACCGTGTTCCTGGAAGATGGACTCTGAGCCCTTGGATTCTCCTGCATGGCAAGTGTCTTTGCACACCTGAGACATTGGGCCAGGCCAAACAGAGGATGTCAATGTTGCGATATATGGTGAGCAGCTGTTTTTGTTGGCCCGGGGCCTCAGGGCCATGCTACACGAGTTTGATTTCTGAAGAAGGGAGGGCTGGGGAGACCGAGCGGCGGAGATCAGTCACACAGAATTCCCCGTGACGGACCCCCAGCACAGTTCCTGGACACAAAGCCTCTGGGAGCTTCCCTGGTTGGCAACACTTAGCTCGTTTGTGACACACTGTTGCCGTCTGTGCCAACTCCACTGGAGGAGCACAACTGGAAACCTGGGTCTGCCCTTTGCATCTTTTTCCTTCCCTGATTTCAGTGTGCATCCTTTCGCCGTAATAAACTGCAACCGTGAGTGTAACAGGTTTTCTGAGTTCTGAGGGTCTTTCTAGCAAATCTTCAAACCTAGAGGTGGTGCTGGAGACCAGCCCCCCAGCCCCACCCAGCAAGGAGGGAGGGAGGGATAGGAATAAAATGAAACAAAAAGAAAACCCAAGGAACTGGTCTAATACCCCTTTTCTCACTGTCAAAGTGCAAAGTAATAACAGGAAAGAAAATGTGTTGTCTATAAGAGCCCTGAAAGACACCGAAAATAGATAAAAATCAGAGGCTGGGTGTGCAACACCCAGAGCGTAATTCCACACTCCACCACATCACCATCAAGACTGCTCTGTCTGGCAGTTTTCCCAGGACAACCACTAACCTCCACCTCTGAGAGACAGTGACCATTCCCTTTTGATGAAAACATTCTCTTTCAGAAGGAAAACTTTCAAAAATGATCTGAAAGAGACTTAAACATGATAGCATTAACAATGCCTTTTTTGTTTTCTTTTTGTGGTCCGACGAGAGGATAAAATGGACCACTGCAGGACGCCTGGGTGGCTCAGTTGTTAGGCAGCTGCCTTCGACTCAGTCAGTCATGATCCCAGAGTCCTGGGATCGAGTCCCGCATTGGACTCCTTGCTCAGCGGGGAGCCTGCTTCTCCCTCTGCCTCTGCCTGCCACTCTTCCTGCTTGTGCGTGCTCTCTCTCTGAGAAATAAATAAATAAAATGTTTTTTTAAAAAAATGGGGGTGCCTGGGTGGCTCAGTGGGTTAAAGCCTCTGCCTTCGGCTCAGGTCATGATCCCAGGGTCCTGGAATCGAGGCCTGCATCGGGCTCTCTGCTCAGCAGAGAGCCTGCTTCCTCCTCCTCTCTCTGCCTGCCTCTCTCTGCCTACTTGTGATCTCTCTCTCTCTCTCTCTGTCATATAAATAAATAAAATCTTAAAAAAAAAAATGGACCCTTGCCTGCTTACGCACCACCAGTGCAAGCGAACAGCTCACAATGAATGCTCTGACCAGGCCAAGGGTATATGCCCCATGCCTGGACCACAAGCTAGAAACTGAGGGCTCCATCCATACTCTTACCCTTCTCAATTCATTGAAAACCACTTCAAGCAAAAATCATTTCAAAGAAATTACCTCTGTGTATTACACCACGAGCAGTGAAAAATGTCCCATGCGAGACTCGATGGTCCCAAAGCAATAAAATTTTTGCTGAAGTGCAAGATGTAATAACTCAGGGAAAAGAAGTCCCCATGACAACAAGAAGCAAAAGGAACCGAGTGAGAATCTGAGGCTTTGAGTCTCTTACAATACAAGGCATCACTGGTCTGTGCTCGGAAATCTGTCTTTGGGATTGAGATCCCAGAAAGTGACTTCCTCTCTCCTGCTGCTCTGCCTGCCCAGGGGTATTGGTAAACCTGACTACACTTCATCAGAAGGCAGGGGGAGGTGGGGG